>BSBK01005301.1:0-213042 GCA_027943335.1 Chamaecyparis obtusa
TATACATGACATACATACATACATACATACATACATACATACATACATATACATACATATATATATATATATATATATATATATATATATATATATATATATATATATATATATATATATATATATATATATATATGTATATGTATATAAATATATATATGTATATATATATATATATAGAACATAATATTGTATATATTATTATATTATAATACTTTCATTCCTCTCATCAAACTGTTTATAGCACTCATAGCGACAACTCTAACTTTATTATTTCTTAATAATTGTTGTACCTTACAAGTCACACTTATTGGTTGACCAGTTGTATTGTTATCCTTAACTATCAAGGAATTGTAAATTCTAGGCATATTACCTGGAGGGAATGATAAATCTAGTATTGGGCCGATGTTTTGAGAAATACGTCCTACCTTCTTTTCTACAAGTGTGGAAACCTCAAAAATAAAAGGATTGGTTCTCATAAAAATAAATAGGATATTGATTCCAATTGCTAATACTAGAAAAAAACCTAAAAAAGAACAAATGCTATTATTATTTATTATCAAATATTATTTATACATTTGTATCGGATATCAAATATGTATTTGATATCCAATACAAACTAAATATCCTATACATATCAGATATCCTGGATACATTTTTTATATCCTTTATGGTTAGGTGTTTTCGATGACCAAGTGCACTGAACACCTAGGCCTACTAAAAAGTCAACACACATTTTCACATTATTTGGAAGATGAAAAATACATTTTTTTAACATCGCCACTTTCTAGAGCCTCATGAACCTACACATACCCAATAGTGAGTTTGCATTCAAGAGGAGAAATAAAAGTATAAAATCACACTAGAATAGTCATGGATAATAGATTGTTTCAAGGAAAGATAAAATTTACAATGTGTAATAACATTTGAACATCCTATTGAAAGGAGTCAAGTTGGTTTGAATTAGTAACAATAGTTGATGTCAAGTCTGAAAAAGAAATAACAATTCGTTCAAGAAAGATTTGAGATGTGTAAATGAAACAACAACTTGATGGCCATCAAAGCAAAATCTTCAATAAATAGAGCACTTGATTTTTCAAAAGGACAACCTTGCAAAAAGAAGGTATTTTTCGGTATTCTTAGAATCCAAAGTTTCTTCAATGTAATGAGAAACTTTTTCAAGAGTTGTGATCTTTCAAAGAAGGAATGATTATTGGAATGAGATTTTGTTCATTGATAATATATTTATGTTTAGTACTTTTTGGATTGTTGACCTTTGCAAAATAGGAACTATTATGTGAAGATATCTCCTAAGGTTTTCTTACATATCCTTCACCATTCGGTCAAAAGAGACACCACCACCTAGGTCCTAGTTTGTCATAATTCTTGTGTTTTAAAATTTACTTTCATGCCCTTGATGATTCAAAGTTTCATTAAATTTATTCTTTGAAATGGGGGTCTTTTTATTCATTCAAATATTAAAAAGGTCCTTTGTTAAACACTTGTTATTGTAAATATTTCAAAAGATAATGTTTATTTTAGAAAAGAAAGAAAAAATGCTTACATGCTCCCTTGTTAGCATGGGTTTAGGAGGGAAATACAAATTTCATGGTTTGAAAAAGGTATCCCCTAACTCGTGGGAAAGGACAAGCAAAGAGGAAAGATTTCAAAAAATGCCCATAATGATGGAGGAAAAAACCCTCTCCAGCAAGGGAATGCTCGATAAAGATATTCCTTCATTTGTATCTAATTTTATATACTCTTTCCTACATATTAGAAATCAAATACTCCTTTATTTCATATTAAACTTTAGATACTCTTTTCTTCATATTAAACTTCAATAGTCTTCCATACATATCAACAATCCTATACAAATCTAATGCTTATATGTACTTATTATGCTTCTCTACACAAGGTTGATATTAATGCACATAGAGTATTAAGATCAAAGACAATATTGATTGTACAATTCTAACAAAATGTGTTTTAAATGTCATGTTTTCAGTTTCTGATGTGATAGAAACAATTCTATTAATTTAGCCAAGAATGTAATATTTCACAATAAAACTAAGAACATTGAGCTAAGATGTCATTTTCTCCAGAGCATTCACCATCTTGTTCTTGTCTTCTTAAGTTTTAATCGGGGCCTTAAACTTTTTGACTTGTTCCTCCATTATCTCCCAATCATTGAGATTTTAGGCAAAATCCTGCACCACTCCCCACATACTCTCTTCTCATTAACTCTAGGTCTAATCACCTTCCCTCTTCTCTACCACAAAAATGGCTTCCAACCTATTTGATTTCTTCATGGCAATGTGCAACTACAAAATGAGCTATTTGGTAGCACCATTTTGCCTATTGTAGAAAATGCATAGTTCATCCTATTGGAGTAAATGGTGTTTTACCAGTTTACTGTTTAATTATGTTTACTTAGGAACACTCATTTAATGGGTGCTACATGCTAGAAAATATTGTACGCTTACACTAACAATGGTTGATTTGATCCTCTCTCACTATATAATTAGGCTAGGATTCATGCTTCTGCAATATTATAGACAAAATTAAATATGAGAGTTGTGTCTTGTTTAGACATTGTCTCCATTACTTCTTGTAGTTTCACATGGTAGATTATTTCCCTTATCTTCTTGGATCCTTGGGATTTTCTTATCATGGAGATGATTTATTATTTTAATCACTAGAAATATTCATTGGTTGGACATTTGTGTCGAGTGATTTATATCATTGGCTAGCTTGTGAATACTCACTATGTCCATTGATTCTTGTGCCAAAGATTTGTGCACCTGATTTTAACCACATGGTGAGGTAAGATGACAACTCATAAATATTTTCATCTTGTCGCTATCAAGGAGACCTTCCAATAAGTACCTTAATGGTCTTATCATCTACTCCACACATATTGATTAATTCTCCTATAACCTATGTGTACCTGTGGCTTTTATGGTCGACTCTATAGTGTATGTGAATGGAGAGTTTAGCTATTTCACTTAATAGAAAGAGGCTCACATTTGATTTTGTGTAGTCCATAGATTGGCTTCTTCATGGTCATGCTACCTTCATTTTTATAGTGGTAGCTGAGTAAAGGTCCCACATTATATTTTTTTCCTGAAAGGGACTTTAGATAAGAATTTTCTCACTATGTGGTGCACATTACCATGGTAACTCCCATTACTTTTTGGTGAGCTTTAAGCATATTTTGAGGAACAATTGGTAAGATATTTATTTTCTATATCTACAATGACCATCTCTATGTACACTTCTATGCATATTTGTATCATATATTGCAATGTTTATTTTTTTTTCCCTTTGATGGTCTTAGTGGTTATGGGGAGCCACCATCAAATCCATCTATCTTACGCCCTTTCCATCATGCGGGGGGGGGGGGGGCTTGTTTTCTAACATGTTGAGCTGATGGTCTCATGGATGACCAAACCCATGCTCCTGGGTACATAAGAGGGGTGGGTTATTTTTTTCACCTTTCATCCCTAATAGGCAATTTTCTTCACATGGCCATACCTTGGACATCCAAAGTCTATTTTTTGAAACCTAAAGTATCATTTCAAAGGTGATTTCATACACTTGATTTGTACAAGTTTTTATTTTATTTTTTTCTTATGAATCATGTAAGAATTTTTTATAAGAACTATTGTGTAGACATATTAGATCTAGTGTCCATCAATGTCTTTTGGGGATTTTGTACATATATATTGTGCCATATTATTGTACTTGCCTAAATTATATAGTGCCATGGGGCTTGTGTAGATCCTTTGTTTTCCAATCAAACTTTGTCAATGTGAGACTTCCTCCACAACAATAGAAAAATCACTAATATCTTGCCTCATGCATGTGTGTAGTTTGACCACACACACCCTTTTCTTAGTTGTAGATATATTTTTGGCCCCTTATGCATAGCATAGTGACAAATCATTTTAGTGGATCTATCTCACCTCACCCAAGTCAGCATTATGGGGGGATCATATTGTTCATGCTAATACTTTCATTGTTTTGCTTCAACTGCATTGAGACACTCTTGCATTCCCTTTTGCGTAGGCTCCTTGGTTTCAGTTGATGTCTGTTGAAACTCTTAGATTCCTTTTAAGACTACTGCACCTACATTTTCAACTTGGTTGAGAAGTGATCATAATAGGTATCACTCAAACAACTTCATTGGTTATGTAGTGAAGGTGATTCATGTAGATTCATGTGTTGTCTGTATCTTCGATTGACATATGCTATTATCATTGTTTTCATTAATCATTATTCAAGAAGTTCCATTTGGAGAACTCATATAGATTGGTGTCTTCATGATCATCATCTCATTCAAAGGAGATCATCATATATAGAACCATATCAGTCATTAATAGTAGTCTACATATTCTTCATGCTTCAGTAATGTTCATATTCATAATTTTAGGACATCTTTTTGAAGGGTTCTTAAACATTCTTGTTCTGTCTTTTGGAGAGGAGTTTTCTCCCTTTCCCCGATTATGAGAATTTTCATCATAGAGGTACATGGGTACCTAACATGGCTTTGTTGGTGGAACCCATAAAACATCTCTACTGCATTTTTGTACTCCCTAAGGTACACTTAAAGGGGGGTGTTGTAGTAAATGGTGTTTTACCAAGTTACTCTTTACTTAAGTTTACCTAGATACACTAGTTTAATGAGGTAGAACGGATATTATTGGGTTCTATTTGGACTCTAACTCATCCTAGTGGATATTGTTGACTTCTATCAAAACTCTACTTCCTCTAGGTTGAGACACTTGTTTCAACCTTGTCCATTCCTCCTTATTGCTCTTTGCCTATTTAAGAAGAGCTTATTGTATGTTTGTACTACCCTCGTTACAATACATCTCATGCATTGATTATCTATCTTCTAGAGGATGTCTATAGATTGGATCGTGGGTATAGGACGACCTATCCTAACACATCCACTTTTCTCTAACAGTATCAAGATCAAAATCTTTAGAAGCGACTTTCTTTACTGCCATGGGAGGGATAATACTTTCGGGAATGACAGTTCCCAAGTAGCCCACGAGAGCTGAAACAGGAGAACACAATAAAATGTTAAATATACATAATATTATTAACTCTTATCCCTTTTAACAAAATTATATATTCATTTTTTTAATTCTTAAATATTTTAATATCAATGCTAGCTGGCTCCATTGAATTGACTGACAAGTGATGTTTTACATTTACCACTGATGTTATGACTTCTTACATAATTTTGAGGGGTTTCTATGTAAAAATATTAATAAATTCTGCTATAATATATAATATACTGGACAATAAAAAAACGTATAGTTAAATTATATTGAAAATACAGTAACAGTGTAACGTAAAAATATACTAGACAATAGAAATGTTTCTATTTCAAGTATATTTAAAATAATATAACACTGTATCATATGATACGCTGGATAACAACAAAATTTACATTTGAAGTATGTGTAAATATACTGCAACGCTAGAACTTCCTCTAGTATTCTGGGAGGTCAGCTGGAGGAGGGATCAAAGTTTGCAAAGCACCGGGACCGTTCTTCACTAGAAAGACTGTATCCAACCCCCCACGTTACATGGTCATCAAAATGACAATGCACAAACCAAACACCTGGACAAATCCAATAATCCTTTAGTTCTCCTTACATATTTTCAAATTTCAAGCGTTGTATTATCTGTAAAATCTCGAAAAATAATGTCACTTTGCTTATTACCTGGATTGTCAGCTTGGAATCTGACAGAAGCCAATCCATTCACAGGAACCCCCACAGTATTTTGTTTAGAAGGATCGACCAGATTGAAAGAGCTCGGATCAGTTTCATTATTATAATTACCGAAACCCTCTCCTACCACGTAAAAGTCATAACCATGAATATGGATTGGATGTTTGTCTGCTACGAAGATATTGGTTCCCTGGAACACAATCTGAACTGTGGCATTATATTCAATCACTTTCACTTTTCTGCTAGAAACTGGTGCCCACAGAGTTTTGGGTACATAGCCAGTATAGTTATAGACAACTGGTGGATTGGAAGGAAAGTCAGTTTTAAAGACTCCATTAATGCCGAAGTAATAAGCGTGCAAAACAGCAACATCTGGCAGCACAAAAGATACGTTGTTCATACTTGCAGCAAATCTAGTATTGTTAGGGCCACTACAATTACTGCCGGTTTCACAAGGAATTAAACCGAGTCCTACGGTTATGACGCTACTGTCACTTATGATTTGGGAAACGTACACTGGATGCTCCTGTGAAGCCAGGCTTCTTAAGGCTTGGCTAAATGTGGTCACAGTTGCAGTGTCGTTGTATATTGGAAGATCTGGAAAGATTGTAGAGTTAGATGCATTAGAACCCACATAGCTCAAAATGGCAGTTGTTGTGGTGTTATCGATGTTTGCTTCGCCTTGTGTAGTGTATACTTTTGCGGCCATATAGTATTTCTCTTTCACTTGATTGGCTGTGAGAAGAACGTCTGTAGTCTGACCAGATGTTATCATCAGTATGTCTGTTCTGTATGGTTTTGTGTAGGAGGCGTCCACCGCTACCACTGTGAGATTGTGTGATGCAATCTTGAAAAAGAGGTGATTATTCACTGCAGCATTGATGATTCGAATAAGGTAGGTTTTTCCATGTTGTACGAGAAATTTGTTGTCCCTGCATAGAATCAATTTCATTATTCAAGTACTTTTCAACCTTGATTTTGTTAAATTAGAAATTAAAATTGGGTACACATAGTTAATTTCATAGTGCCCGTTTAAAGATTGAACTGCTAGAATTATTCATTTTTAATTGATTGAGTCTTACTAATAGCTTGCCCATCCACTCGAAGTAGAACAATTGTACCCAATTAATTAAAAAAAAAAGTTGGCTGGTACCTGACGCTGAGCAATTATATAGGTCTCCTGGCTGTCCATTTATAGTGAAAGCATTTGAAACATCCAGTGCACCTCTACTCAGTTTTGCTTCCTCTTCGAGTTCAACGGGATCACTATTCCACCACTGCGCCTGTTCAATTTATTGTTTCATTCTAGCATCATGAAATGTAACGGCAATTTATTGTAACATTTACGATACAATTCTAAAGATGGAAAACTTCCAGTCTCTACAGAAGAAATGCGACGTACAATTAAGCCATGATGTTTTAAGCATGTTAAAAGAATAGAGATATTTTGTTTTTTACAATGATGGAGAGGAAGAATTTTTATGTTTTATGATGTATGGATTTAAATTATGTTCTGAATGGGTGAGGTTACAAATGGAGAACTTCATCTCTAATAGGATTTGAATCTTGATGGAAAGAACAACAACTTAAACAATCACAACATACCACTATTGGCTCTGTTGGTGCGTATTAATTTTTACCAACTCAACTGCAGCTTCCCACCGCCCATCACCGACATTCAAGTCTTTTCATATTTATGACAGTCTTATCTTAATACATATTCCAGACTGTTCTTTTCTCCCTTGGATTTGTAAACGAGAAAGTTCTGGACTGTTCTTTCTCACATGGCTTTAGAGTTCTGGAGTATTCTAAGACCTCTATAAAAAGAGGCGTTTTGTAATGGTTTTAGCAAGGCAATAAAATCTGATTGTTTTCTGCAGCTGTTTAAGTGTTTGTATCTGATTTCTTTGCTTCTGCCCACCTTCATTGTGGTATCAGAGCTCAGGAAATTAGGAAATTGCAGTGTGTGGAAAAAAGCAAGGCAAACTCACGTTGAAGTAGCCAAGGAGTTCAGCTGCTTGCAGTCAAAGATAGAAGAAATTACAAAGGAGAGGTTGCTGTTAAGTGAGGAGATTTCTGATTATTGAATGAGGAAAGGAGCCAAATTAATTGAAGTGTGAATGCTGCCAGTTTGCTAGAAGACTGCAAACTCAAAGATCGCTGGTTGCAGGAGAGAAAGCACAACAGTCAAAGGGAATCGCAGAGTGAGAAAGGCCACAACCTTTGAGTAGAATCAAGGTGATTGTTATCAAAATAATCTGAATTTATATATGGCATCAGGTATTTTACAGCCTCAAATTCCACTTCTTACTGGTAAAAATTATGATACTTGGGCAATTAAAATGAAAACTTTGTTTAAGTCTCAAGGACTAACTGATATTGTTGAGAAGGTTTTGTAGAGCAGATGATGAATCCAATCTAAATGATAATCAGAGAAGAGAAGTGCAAAAAAATAGAGAAAGAGATGGGAAAGCCCATGCTGTTCATACAAATAGGTATGGAAGAATTGATTTTTCAAAGAATTAGAAATGTAAGTTCAGCTAAAGAAGCTTGGGAAATTTTGGAAAACACATATCAAAGCACATCTAAGGTTAAGATAGCCAAATTACAAGCACTTAGAAGAAGTTTTGAAAATTTACAAATGAAAGAATCAAAGTCAGTAGATCATTTCTCAGCTAATGTTATGAATATTGTTAATCAAATTAGATTAAATGGTGAAGATTTATCTGATCAAAAGGTTATAGAAAAGGTTTTAAGGAGTTTGCCAAGCAAGTTTGATACTGTTGTAGTTACAATTGAGGAAACTAAAGATCTATCAATAATGTCTATAGATGATTTGTTTGGATCATCGATTGCTCATGAATCTAGGATAAATAAGAATATTGACACAACTTTGGAGAATGCATTCAAGACACGGGTGGAATTTGGTAGAGGCAGAGGAAGAGGAAATTCAGGATTTAGAGGAAGAGGAAGAGGAAGAAAACAACTATCAAAGAGAAGAGAGAAAATGTCTAGATCCTGGAGGAAGGAGAAATCAAAGTTTCAATTCAAGGGGACACAATAATAATCAGCATCACAAAGGTATGAAAAATCAAATGTTCAATGTTATTATTACAAGAAGTTTGGACATTTTGCAAATGAATGTAGAAAGAAACAAGCAGATATAGGCAAGCATAATGCAAATTTTTCTGAGAGTAATTTAGGGACATTGTTTATTACATGTCATGTAGCTCAAGAGAGCTCGAGTGATGTTTGGCTTTTAGATAGTGGTTGCAATAATCACATGACATGAAATAGAGACATATTTGAAAGATTGGATACTACAGTCAAATCAGAAGTGAAATTGGGAAATGATAGTATAGTAGAAGTCAAAGGAAAAGGTACAATCAATGTGATGACAAACTCTGGTGAGAAGTCTATTCTTGATGTTTATTTTGTACCCGGTTTGAAGCATAATCTTATAAGTGTAGGACAACTTACACAAAAAGGTTATAGAGTTTACTTTTGAGAAAAATATGTGCACTATACTTGATATTCCTCCTAGTAATATGGTGATTGCAAGGGTTGAAATGATGAATAATAGAATGTTCCCACTTTGCATGAAAAATGAAATGGAGGAGATTGGAGCAAGTTTCAAGGCAACAAGTCAAGATCAAGCATGGATATGGCATTTGAGGTATGGTCATCTAAACTTCAAGGGTTTGTGTTTATTGCAAAGAAAGGAAATGGTAAGAGGTTTACCCCCCATTGAAGCACCATTGAGTTTATGTGAAAATTGCATCTTAGCTAAGCAACATAGGGAAAGTTTTTCCAAAAGAAATGTCATATAGAGCATGGGCACCTTTAGAAATTGTGCATACAGATATATGTGGTCCAATGCAAACACCATCATTAGGGGGGAGTCTTTATTTTCTAACATTCATTGATGACTTTAGTAAGAAGACATGGCTTTATTTCCTTAAGTATAAATCTAAAACATTTGGAAAATTCAAGGAGTTTAAAGCATTGGTTGAGAAACAAAGTGGTCTATCCATCAAGGTATTGAGATCAGATAGAGGAGGAGAATACAAGTCAAATGAGTTCTTGGATTATTGTAGGTACCATGGAATAAAGAAGCAATTTACTACAAGCTACACACCACAACAAAATGGTGTTGCAGAAAGAACGAATCGAATGATAATGGAGATGGCAAGAAGTATGCTGAAAGGTAAGAATCTTCCTAATGAGTATTGGGCTGAAGCAGTAGCTTGTGCTATCTATATCTTGAATAGGAGTCCAACAAAGATTGTAAGGGACATGATTCGACAACAAGCATGGAGTGGTAAGTATCATTGTGTTTCCCATTTTAGAGTATTTGGTTGCATTGCATATGCACATGTGCCTAAAGAAGTAAGGAGTAAATTGGATGATAAAAGTGAAAAATGCATATTTATTGGTTATGATGAATATTCTAAAGCTTACAAGTTGTTTAATCCCATAACTAAGAAAGTAATTGTAAGTCAAGATGTTATTTTTAAAGAAGAAGAAGCTTGGGATGGAAGTGTAGACAAGACAATTGCAGGTACCTCAACAATACCATATGATGAAGAAGAAGGAAAAGATCAAGAAAACCAAGAAGATCAATCAAATGAGCAAAGAGGAACACCATCAAGAAGCATGCAAAGAGATAACACACAAATGGAAGAAGAGAAAGGAGAATCTTCAAGTTCACAAGTAAGTAATGCATCAAATCCTACACTTGCACAATTGAGATCAAGGCTTAGAAGCAAGAAAACTAGAAGCTTGCAAGATATTTATGATCAAGGAGATAGTATAAATTTGCAATCAAATTTTGCTCTATTTGCTCAAGATCCTATATATTTTGAAGATGCAATTAAAGAAGAACAATGGATTAATGCAATGAATGATGAAATAGAATCTATTGAGAAAAATGGTACATGGGAACTAGTTGGTTTACCTAAGAATAAAGAATGCATAGGTGTAAAATGGGTCTATAAAACTAAGTATAAGGCAAATGGAGAAGTTGATAAATATAAAGCAAGATTAGTAGCTAAAGGGTTTGCACAAGAATATGGAGTTGATTATAATGAAACATTTGCACCCGTAGCTAGACTTGATACTGCTAGAATGGTACTAGCTATTGCATCTCAAAATAATTGGATGGTTTATCAAATGGATGTTAAACCAGCTTTCTTGAATGGATATTTGGAAGAAGAAGTTTATGTGCAACAGCCACTAGGTTATGAAATAAAAGGATATGAAGACAAGGTTTATAGGTTGAAGAAGGCACTATATGGGTTGAAGCAAGCACCAATGGCATGGTATAGTAGAATTGATTCATACATGATAGAAAATGGATTCAAAAGAAGCACTAGTGAGCCTACACTATACACCATAGTCAATGAACAAGTTCAGATTTTGATTGTTTGCTTGTATGTTGATGATTTGATCTTTATAGGTAATCTTTCTATTGACATTTTTAAATCAGCTATGAAGAAGGAATTTGACATGACAGATTTGGGTTTGATGAGATACTTTCTTGGCATTGAAGTTACACAAAATGATAAAGGTATTTTCAATTGTCAAAGCAAATATGCAAAAGATGTTTTGAGAAGGTTTAGAATGATCAACTGTAGTCCAGTTTTAACACCTGTGGCAATAGGTACAAAACTAAGTAGAGAAGATGATGGAATGAATTTTAACACAACTAAATTTAGGAAACTTGTTGGTAGTTTGATGTATCTCACTACAACTAGACCAGATATTATGTATGGAGTGAGTCTGATTTCTAGATTTATGGATTCACCTAAGAACTCACATTGGCAAGTAGGAAAGAGAATATTGAGGTACATTGTAGGCACAATGAATTATGGCATATGGTATGCTACTTCTGGTAATTCTTAATTTGTTGGATATACAGATAGTGATTTTGCAAGGAATATTGATGATAGAAAGAGTACATCTGGATATGCATTTCATCTTGGAACAGGTGTTGTGGCATGGGCATCAAAGAAGCAACCTATAGTGACAATTTCATCAGCAGAAGTAGAATATGTAGCAGGTACATCAACATGTCAGACAATATGGATGCAGAGAGTCTTGAAGGATCTTATGCATGAGCAAGAGGAGTCTACTACAATCTACTATGATAACAAGTCCGCTATTGCACTTTCAAAGAATCATGTTTTTCACAAGAGGACAAAACATATTGACACTAGATATCACTTTATTCGAGAGTTGGTTAACAATGGCGAAATCAACTTGGAGCATTGCAAATCTAAAGATCAACTAGCAGATATATTTACAAAGGCATTATCACAAGAACAATTTGAATATTTAAGAGATCAGTTGAATATTGTAAATTTTAATGTAATTAGTAGTAGAAATTAGGGGGGAGTGTTGGTGCGTATTAATTTCTACCAACTCAATTGCAGCTTCCCACCACCCATCACCGACATTCAAGTCTTTTCATATTTATGACACTCTTATCTTAATACATATTCCAAACTATTCTTTTCTCCCTTGGATTTGTAAACGAGAAAATTCTGGATTGTTCTTTCTCACATGGCTTTAGAGTTCTGGAGTATTCTAAGACCTCTATAAAAAGAGGCATTTTGTAATGGTTTTAGCAAGACAATAAAATCTGATTGTTTTCTACAGCTGTTTAAGTGTTTGTATCTGATTTCTTTGCTTCTGCCCACCTTCAGACTCAGATTTTATATTTAAGATTTGATTGTGCTCATAATTTAAAATTTTGGTTTAATTATTGTTTATAAATGAAATCTGTAAATTTAGATTGATTTCAAAAATCCATTCTAAAGTTTGTGGACTTATTTTATTGATTTTAAATATTTGTTGTCTTATTTAATAGAAACTTTATTTATTACTAGTTGTTAAAGATTTCCAATATTTAAAAAGAGCCTAAAAAAATTGTTCCATCGCCAAAGACAAGTTCTTTCAGGAGAACTTCTAGAATATCACACTTACAAATAAAAGTTAAAATTAGTAGATTATAAGCAAACACATAAATATTTTAAATGATGTCTTATAAATAGTTTTACATCTCAAAAATTAGTTTTCTTAACTATTCTTCAAATGTTCATATTTACAATAACACAATTAGCTTTATCAAAAAAAATTTAAATTATTTTAATCAAAATGTCTAATTAATTCTTTAAATTAAGTAAAAGTTACAGAAACAATATTTTAAAAATAAAACAAGCGATAAAAAGACACATCAATATAAGCTAATTTTGAAAAATAATAATGCTTAATAGTTAAACTCGAGAAGATCTTTTGATATTAAAGTTTAATTCTCTTGACAAATTTTAAAAGGTAGGCTTGACAAGCGAACTCTATACTAATCAATAAATAAACTAGATTATATTAAATAGGTTAATTATTCTAACTGTTTCTCATTGTTGGTTGTTCTGGTCTAAAAGCTGTTGATTTGTCTGACTCCTCGTAAGACTCTTGTTCTCACCTTCAATTTAATAATTACTTTGTAAAAGATTCTGACAATCCCACATTTACTAATCAAAATTATTCCAACTCATCCGTTTTCATCTTTCTCTACAAAACTGAAATTTAGTAAAATAATCAGAAATAAGGAAAATTCCTGCCTATAAAGGAAGGTCAGAATTGCCGATTATCCTAGGAAAATTAAAAAAATTACAAGTTAATATGGTTCTGGTTTCCATTACCTATCACTATAGGAAACTCGGCATGGGGTTGGATAAATGGATAAGAACTGCCTTTCTTTGGAAGGATGACCATTGCTCCATGAACTGTTGCACGGAGCCATGAAACGTGGGCATGCCACCACAACGTTCCTTCCTGATCAATAATGGTGAATATGTACGTAAATTTGCCCCCTGGTTGGATGGGGCACTGTGTAATATATCCAGGTCCATCAGCCCACGAGTTACGAATCTGTCTCACTCCATGCCTGAAAATCAAATTACTGTTAAAAAGTCTTCAATCATCAGTAGAATTGACAATCTACAAAAGCTATATTTACCAGTGGATGGTGGCGTTGTGCTTGGCTTTGTTATAAACTGTAACTTTTACTGTGTCACCATTTCGGACATGCAGAGTTGGACCTGGAAGTTGTCCGTTCACTGTGATTTGAGTATAATTCTTACACAGACGACTAATAGTTGTCGACTCAAGCTGTGCAAATCAAAATAAAAATAAAAATTTTGGGTTAGATCTCTTAAGTAGAAACATTGGTTGGACTGTATTTCAGTATACAGCTCTGCCCTGCGTTCTCTATATAATTAACGAATGAAGTACCTTTTATTGTATTAACGGTGGACTCTATTAAATACCGTTTGAACACACAAGGAAGATAGGATGAAACACCAATTAAAAATTCAATATTAACAATAATTCTGTCTCTTGAGCTTGCGGTTTTCATCGTGATAATTATATGGAAGATCCCATCGCACGAATCAAAAAACATTCAACAAGCTCTTCGATAGGCTATAATCAATTGTTAGTTTATGGAAATTTATATTCGTATAAAGAAACATACTTACAACGAATTTGTAGGTATGCATGTCTTCCCATGCAATAGAATCAAATAGGAAAATGAATGTAAACAGCAAGATCATAAACATTGCTGAGTAACATTTTGCCATGATTAATGTATTACGAACACCTAATGTGCTTATCTGAATTCCAGGTCTACTTGCCAAAGTGGGGGGAGAGTGTGGGAGGGAGGGAGGGAGAGCGTGAGTGAGGGAGGGAGGGAGGGAGAGGATGAAAGGTATATATAGAACAAAAATTAACAAGTGGTAGGGAGATAGTAAGTGGTCGAACGGGAAACGCTCCAAAAATGTCAAAGCTGAACGCAAGCAACTAAATTAGAAATACAATTTTAAATTTAGGTATAACTGTTATTTGGGTTTAAACATGTTATAATTTAACTTGAGATCCACCAATACCATATGTTTTCTTACGATTGAGATGGTGGTTTTGTCGCTGTGCATCACAGTCTTGTTAAGAAATGACGAAGTCTACCGTACGGTTGAGGCAATCTCACCGTAGGTGAAGAGAGGTGGACGGTGAAGAGCTGTATGTGTATGGTGAAGAGTTGCATTGGCATGGTGGAGATAAGATCTTACTGGTGATTTCACCGTATGGTGAAGGTGATTCTACATTGGCATCTCGATGGAGTCAAAAGTGTCGAAAATCCAATGGAGGCAAAAGTGCCGAAGGGAGATGTTACCGGATGGAGGTAAATATGCTGAAGGGAGAAGTTACTGGACGGAGGTAAACATGCCGAAGGGAGAAGTTACCCAAGGAGGAAAAGTACCGAAGGGAGAAGTTACCTGACAGAGGCAAATGTGCCAAAGGGAGAAGTTACCCAATGGAGGCAAACATGCCGAAGGGAGACCGGATAGAGGCAAAAGTGCTGAAGGGAGTAATCACCGTATGACCAGTTGCGCGAGTGATTGTGTGTGGCAGATGGTTGGCAGACAAATGTTTTGTCGGTAACTATTTTTTGTACCAAATTCTGAAACGAATTGCAGTGTGCATAAATGGCTACAAGATTTGTGAAGAATGATATAGTGTAATATTAGGTTGATTGTAACACAATCTGAGCCTATGAGCCTATGTGAAAAATCCATTGTCGGTTGTATGTAAATTATTTACTGTAATACAAAGAAGATTGGGATTTTTCGGTGGTGGGTTTTTTTCCCATAAGGGTTTCCCACATTAAATTTTGTTGTCTGTGTTTGTCTTGTGTGCGAAGGGTATTTTTCTATGTTCTTGTTTTCTCGCACATCTCTGTATTTAGATTTACTGTTGCTTATTTCCCCTGCAAAATTGATACTGTGGAAAGTGTTCTGCACTCTTCTTTCCTAACAAATCTGACACTCAAGGAATCATGTTAATGAGTTCTAAATAGCCTTCCTATCGTATATGTCAAACGCCGGTCGAACAGCCAAAGAGATCAGTTGATTCTCCGTCCCGTGCTCTACCTTGTCCCACATTGGCCAAGCTTTCAATTCTTGAAGTCAAATTTACTTAGATGTTGTTTACTTGCATTTATTTAATCCTCATGATGCTTGATAAGAAAATCATCTATTCTATCTGTTTCTTTTAATTGGGGGAGGGGGCAATTTATGCGAATAATGAGTTTGAGAATCAAGTTAACATTATGTTCAAATTATTTATGTTTTAAAGTTAAATGTGACAACATTTGAAAACTCTTCTTCTTATTTTTTACCTCCTTGTTTTGTGCTTGCTTGGTCCTCTCCTAAGTCACCCCATATGTTCCTATTAGAGTGGCCTTGGATTTTGGCGTTCCTCTTGATCATGATGTTTTCACTTCTCTAGCTCCTTCTCATGCTCTTTTGAGCATTGGACTCAACCAATTGATGGTTCTAGACCCCTTATCTCTTCTCTACTAGATCCCTTTTTTGGGTTCAATAACTTGCCTTTCTAACTCGTTTATTTCTTCTAAAGGCTTTGCTAACCAAACTTCAACAAAGATCGATGTTGCTTCTTGGACAATTGTATGGAAAAAGAAAAAGGGTTATTTTAGGGTTGTGCCTTTCTCCAAACTCTGATCTTCATTAAATTGTGTTTGGCATTGTAATACAACTTTGTGACTTTTGTTCTTGGTAATGAGGTGCTAACTTTATTTTTTTCTCTCAAAACAACATATTTTTTGATGTTATAAGTCTTATCTATAATACGTTGGGGCACTTCCTCACTTACTTTAATAAAAATACTTAAAAATTAATAATAAGAAAATGAGATTTTAGTAGTTTTTTATTTCAAATAACATTTACTTATAATAAATCATATATCAAGAATGTCAATAATCATCATTTTTTTGTCATAAATTTTGTTGTACTATTATTTGATCATGAATTCTTGATTTAATATGATAGATTAGTTTTTTAGAGTAAGAATGTTATATTCTTTGGTTCATTCCTTAAAATTTTATATTACTAGCAATCATCATTTGCAAATAGCTTGGGTGAAAGTTTTGAAACTTAAAGTTTTGTAATTAAATGAGTTTTGGTAATTCAGAATCTACATGACCAATTCAATTTTTTAGTTTGTAGAAGGAAATTGAATCCATGATGACCTTTCTATTAAAAATAGTATATTTATGTCCAAGCATCCATGGTCTATATGCTATCTAGCATCAGCTAGAAATATTTTCATTTTTCAGTCTTGGTATATTTTAGCCTAAGGTTTGTTGTTACTAATTAAATAAATACCAAATATTGTTAAAAATATTTGGGAAACTTTTTAATGAACTCCAAATATAACTTGGTCTAGGAAAAGGTTGGTTAAATAGGATCAAAGCATCTTTCGGTGTCTTAGGAGAGACAACATTTTGGCAACCAAGTTCACAAGACTTTACATGACATCTTAGATGCTAGTCTTTAACACTACAATTTCTCTTTATTTAGTTTGAAATTTGTGAATCTTGGGATGAATCAACATTAGATCCTTTTCTTTTATTATACAAGGATAGATGGAAGGAATCTTAATAGGTTGAGAGATGTAAGATTTTAGATGTTTGTAAGATATAGGAGGACAAATAGAAGCATATATAAGAGGAATGTCCAAATCCAAGATGAGTAGGTGGAGTATCCTTAGTTTTGCCTAATTTTGATATCATTTCATACATGAAATTTATAGAGGATGGGAAAAGATTGTCCTCTTAGGGTTTTTAAGGTTGAAGTGTTTGAGGCCAAATAGAATCAAGGATGAAATTTCAGTGACTCACTAATGACATATATAGACTATGATTGATGATGATAGTGCATCCATTATGAGGGGATTTCAAAAACTTATGGATAGTAAAGGGTATAAATCTTATAGACTTAATCCAAGGATGTCTTAATTTTACTTGAAATTGATTAGAAGTAGGAAAAATAACAAAGATAACCTCTAAAGAGCTTGGTACCAACTTCAAAAGGAATGCTGATAGAATCTATGGTAGGATAAGTAAAACCATGAAGAACCTTAATCATAACATCAAATTTATCATAGGTATCAAGTAATAAAATTTTCTTATAAATAATATGTTATTATATAATAACATTCACCATACATGTTGGATTAATGAGTACTAGTTGTGAGAGCTTCCTTTTAATTTCTATAGTAATGTATAGGGGTCCATCAAACACCTTAATAGTTTCCTTGGAATCAAACGCATTGTAAGGTTTAGACCTAGTTTTAGGTTTAGTTTGTCCAATAAGGTTTAGAACATTGTTGGCCACTTTATATATTTTATTAACATCCATATTTTTATGTTCACTTGGATTAATAACATTAGTAGAATGAGAGGCAAAGGATTAGTGAATATTTTCAAGGCTTTGATACAAGGTACAATAGATTTATTTTCCTTATCATTGACACCATCCATGATTATGCCATTTAAATCAACAAAGTCTTAATTAAATACTTCAATCAAAAGTACTTTCCAATATTTTGGGTAGTTTGATCATGGTATCAACGAAAAGAGTTTTTAGATCATGAGAAGCTAGAAAGGATTTGGAAGGGTCAATAGGTTTGATGGGAGGAAGATTCAACATATTATTATTCATAAAATTAATTATATTTTTATGTAAAGATGTAGAAAGTGTCCAATAAAAGTACAATGTTTAAATATTGATGATAAAAGAGTCAAACCTAATGTTGTACCTACCATGTGTGTATTCAACATGATTTGAGGAGTTGTTAATAATCTTGATGAATCCTTTATTTGGGTTTAAACAATTTGTGCATGTTAATATTTATATTTATTAATAAAATTAGTCTCTTTCTCTTTAACTCTTTGTTTAGATTGAATAAAATTAATTTGAGGAGAAACAATATTTTGAAATTGTTGCATAAATGTATAAGCCAATTTTTGAAAAGAGACAATCGAATAAGGTGAAAAAGAATAATACCATTACACAACCTTATCCTTGAATATGCAAGAAAAAAAATATTCATGAATCTACGATCATTTGAAAAGTCAATACAAAAAATTTAAAATGGTTTCACATGAATCGAGAGATTAGCTTTTATATTGTATGCCTCCAATTGGGGAATTTTAATGTATTGATAGATAATTGTATAGGTAATTTGTCATCAAAAAGTGGGATAGCTATATAACATGTTGGAATATTAAATTTTGATAGAGTTATGAAAGCCAATTGTTATTGTAAGGTTGAGACACTTTGAGCTAATTTATGGATAGGTACTTTTGTGTATAAGTTTGTATTTGATGCATTTGATTTCACAATATTATGGGAAACTAATGGATAAGTGTGTAAAGGAGATGGTTGAAGAATACATATAAGAGTTACAAGTAGAGATATGCAATAGTTTTGATTGATATAGACTCTTCCAAGAATAATATGTGTAGGATTGATTTTGTTCATAGATGTACCCATGATGGGTTGTGTTTAAATAGTTACATTAGGAAATGATGTTGGTATAGGATTGGAAGTGTCAACATGATTCACATGATTAGATAATTTATGAGCTTCAAAGAAAACTTTGATAGGCATGTGATATTATTGTTGATAATATGAGTAATAACATGTAATTATACACCATGTTCATCACTTTGAAAAAGTCTCATCAATCCTTCAATCAAGATGATTGCCTCACTGATTAAGTATTTGTGACCCATCCATTGTCCAAGAATTTCCATGTAATTCTAAGTTATCTTTCCCAATTCGTTAGGAGATACTTGTGTTAAGGAGGTAATGTTACGCATGCAATATGTAGGCATACAATTTTCACCTAAATTCCTATAGAAAATTCTAGTTGACTTGTGATCTATACCCTTGTTATTGAAACTTCGGAAAGTTGTAAGACTTTTGTTTCTTCTAATTAGGATATTAGATGTAGGAATGAAGGTAATAAAACTCATACACAAAGCTAGATGTACAAGAAATGATTCCAAAAATTAATATGATTGCCAATTTAATTTAACCAACTGTATACTAAATAGATCTCAACATGTAAATCAAAGATTTAGTTGAGAACCAAGTAGATGATAAAATTAAGTGTCTATGATTTGAGAGACGAAGAGAGTTTACATCATATAATTGAAATTTCTTCTATGAGAAATGTATGATTAGAAGGAAATTGTCTTATCCAATGACTTCACAATAGAATGGGGTAATTGAAAATAAGAATAGAGTTGTAGTTTAAATGACAAGAAAAATGTTGAATGTGGCCAATACATCAAATGTTTTCTAGACAGGTGGAGTACATACAATATTATATTTACTTAATATAATATATATTAGAGTAAATGATAGAAATAATCCGTGTGAATTATGGTTTCAAGAGGCACCCACTTTAAAATATTTTAGGATTTTTGTAACAAAATGCTACACCAAAAATGATTAAGGAAATTTGGGAAAGTTTGATGATAGATCATATGAAGACATTTTCTTAGGATATCCTACACAAGAAAATCTCACTGGTGCTACAATTTTAGACTAAAAAGGGTTATAGAAAGTCCAAATATCAAGGAGGATGAATTTTGGAATTAAATTTATTATTAACTAGAGATTGATCTAGAGTAGGTCCTTTTTATTCCTATAGAAGAAAGATTTGGTTCAAAATAAAATGAAAAAATTTCACAGAATATGGAAAAGGGATCATAGAAATCTCCAAAAATACCAGTTATATATGTACAAATAGATGACCCCAAATTAAAAAATAATGGAGCTAAAGAGAAGGGTGTTCAATCAAGAATAAGATTAGGCAAACAAAGAGATCAATAAAACTTCTACTTTATTTTAGAAATTGAACCAAAGAGTTATGTTGAAGAAAGTTAGGATGAAAATTGGATCAAAGCTATGAAAGAATAACTAGATCAAATAATAAAGAATAAAACATGATAGCTAGTGCACAGATAGGTGGAAAAATATGTAATTGGGAAAATATTGGTCTTTAGAAATAAGTTGTATCAAGATGAACAAGTTACTAGAGATAAAGAAAGATCAGTATGCAAAGGTTATAGTCTATTTGAAGAAATGAATTTTGAAGAAATATTTTCTCTGATTACTATGATGGAAGCCATCTAGATGCATTTAGTTTTCTCCACATAGAAAAACTTCAAGGTTTATTAGATAATTTTGTTACATCTACATTTTTCAAAGGAATACTTGAAAAATATGTATCCATTGAATAACTAGATGGATCTAAACTTTCAAAGAATCTAGACATGGTCTACAAGATTAAGAAAGATCTATATGGTCTCAAGCAAGTTCCTAGGGCTTGGTATGCAAGCATGGATACATATTTTTTGTAGAAACACTTTAAAAAATTTACTTTGAAAATAGGGCTCTCTAGCGACTTCTTCAATATTGAATGATAAGCCAAAGGTATACAAAAACTTGCTGACCCAATACATCTTTCCAAACAACCAAGTTGCGTCATAGCATTCCTCATCATCCAATGATTTCTCCATAACATTCTTCAAACAAGGGATCATCTCAGATTGAAAAGAATAATTTATTCAAGAACTTCTTCCTTGGCCTCCAAACCACTATCCACAATGGCGCACTCCTTTCCATAATCATAAGCATCATGTTTCATATTATCCAAAAGAGAAAATTCATCCAACATGGGATCAAACCTATCATAAAAATTTGCTCCAACTCTATCAAGAATTGGGGTATTATCAACTATGCAAAACATCTGACCCTTTGTTTCGTCTAGTGCATCTTTAGATTTCACAACATTATTCTTAGTAGATTTATACACAAGAGAATAGAATCATGAAACACCAAGCATCCTCTTACAGTCTATTTGTTTTGAATTTATACCTGGACTGTTCAAATAGGGAGCTCCTTGTCCAAGAGGTGATAAAAATCTGCATATGATGTTTTCTTCTTGCTTGCTGAAGAGAGCGTCATTCAACATTTCAACAGAGTCACCAGTGGGTTGGAAGTCAACTTTATACCTCCTTTTCTCAAATAGAATTTCAACATGAGATGTTTTGGCCAAAGGTATCTTTACCTCATCACAACCAAAAATTTCATTTTCAGATTGACAAGATTTTTGGATGGGCTGACCACTGATTTCACAATGGGACAGATTACTTTCAGCCTTCTCATTAAAAGCAAAAGATGTAAAATCAGGTGACATGGTGTCAAAACTTTCACAAATAGAAAATTCTGAAGCAAGAAGACTATTATTAGTTTCAAATCTAAAGCTTTCTTAATCCGGAGGGAAAAAGGATTTGGATGCACCTTTATCTATGTTTCTTTGAGTACCATCATGATCACCAAAGACTGTATAATTGCGTGAAATGAAGTAAGATGATATTACTGAAAGTCCCTCTTCATCAACTATCAACTCTTCTTTCAGCCTTGGCACCTTTTCTTTATACTCCTTCAGATCCTTGATTTTGTGGAACCATGCACAAAGACTTCTCTAATAAAGAGTGCTTGTATGATCATCTTCCAAACTGATATTTTCTCTGACAACCTGAGAGGTACTTTCTTTGAAACTTTGTAAGAACTCTCCTAACACTTTGTCATGCATTGGATCGATTTCCATTAGAGTAGGATCATGCCTTTTCTTGATCACAATTTTTCTAGTCTGCATGATAAATAAATAGAGTCACCAAGCTTGCATATACATGTATAATATACAAACTAAGGAAATAAAATTAGAACTAATCTTTGATTCTAGTCCCCAATAGAGTCGCCAAAATCTGTTAGTGAATAGATTTGCACTTTAGAATGAAATAACTCCTGATGCCTACATGAAAGTGCAATCCTAGCTAACAGTTGGATAGGTTATCATTGAATTCATAATCTTCTTCTGAATTTATCAGGTACAACTCTCCATGTGTGATTTTCAAGAAATTTCCAATAAAAATAAAAAGAACATACATATGTACTTTTAATAGAAAGTACTGAAAGGTTCTCTCGACACACTCTTAGGTATGGAGGAATGTTTACAAAGAGATTACAATAGAAACTAAGGAAATCAAAAGACACAAAGTTCTCCAGATTTCAAAGATTTGAAAAACATAACTCTCAAAGAAACTAAACTCGGATGAAAAGAATGATAATCATCACTTTCCCTCCTTTACAGCTACAAATGAAAACAAGAGCAAAAACTCCCTCTCCCGCAACACAAATTCTACAGAAAAAGACAACTCCTCTGTCTCTCTGCTACTTCTAACTATCCCCCCGGTAGCACACAGTCTATTAAAGCTCCTATATTCATAGCTCCTATTTTGCTGTAGCTCAAAGTCTACTGAGAAAAATCTAAGGAAAAAATGGAAACCCCCCCCCCCCCAATACTTGTTGAGGAATATTTAATATCTATCATTCCCGTAACATTTCAATTATTAGCATAACCGTTTCTTAGTAAGGTCCTATTTTTTCTTCTTTTCGATGATTATATTCTTGAGAAACTTAATCACCACTTCCACATTAAAATTTAAAACCATCGACAAAATGTTCCCTTGCCCAATCACATTAGTTTTATCACATATGTAGCCATTGGAGAAACTAGTGCCTCCTAATGAAAACTAAATTTGGTGTCCATCTCATGGCAATCGGTATAACTCATCATGATGTGTTGGGTCTGCATATGTTGTTACCAAGATTATATAGAGTCTCCTGAGAACTAACCAATACATGTGGATCCATTAAACCCGTGGCTTCAATATTACCTTTATATCTAGTCCTTTAAAATTTTGTAGACAAGTTGAATAGTGTGCATTCATTGCACGTGGAAGGTATTGGCATTCTATCAAGCATTTCTCATGCACTGTTTGTGCCCCCAATCTCAGGTGTCTACTTATCCAAAGTTACAAAGCACTACTACCCCCGTGAGATCTATGGACTAACTCTCTCATTCCATTGAAATCAACTCAGCATGGAAATCTGCTATTACCATGCCAAATGATCCAATTTATTCTATTCGATGAAGATTATACATTGATCACATGCCAGGTCATGTTTCTTCAAAGAAGAATGGTAGGAGCCCATCTCCTTTAGGTAAGGCTAATGGATGATTGACCATGGAGAGATTTCTAGTGTCCTCAATTTTGGTTCATATCTGAAATCTACATTTTGATGCTTGTTATCATGCTCCACGATAGAGTCACCAAGGGAGAAAAACCTCATAAACTTGATGGTGAGTATCTACATTTAGACTCTAAATGTATGAGCCTGTGGGACAAACCATTTCAGAGATCCATGGGAGCCTTTAGAGATTCAATGCATTAATCCAAATAACCATCAGACTTCGTTATTGGGAAGAGAACATGAAATGTGATCATTTCTCAATATGATGTTCAGTGTTGCTATCATGCATGATTGGACATGGTCTCCTCCACCGATCCCTTAAGCTCCCCCATCAATATATCTTGAACTTGACCTCTACATGCTTTAACCAATAGGTTCCTTCTATATGCCCATTGATCTTGAGCACACTGTCAAACAATTTGATCATATCCCTTGTATACTCATTTTCCCTTACATTTTGCTCTAAATATCTACATAGGGATTGCCTAGGGTATAGTTGCCTAGATTTGTCATGCAAAGAGCCACTCACATTAGATATTTTGACTAGTCTCTGCAAATGGTTATCTATTTTGCTCCTACTAGGCCTTGGCAAGAAGCTTGAACTAAAAACGTTGCCAATTTTTCCATTTCCTCCTTGCAAGACTGTATGTGTCTTTGCAGTGACCTTCATGACATTATTACAAGAATTATAGGCCCCTTAGCTATAAAATCTTTGTTTATCCTTGCACTATCTTTATTCAAAGTTGAAGAAATGTCTTCATTGTCTATGCAATACTCTGATAGCTGATAATTATCCCCACCATCAAGTTCACTATATGGATGGAATTTGTCCAAATAATTTGAGCACACTTGCAACTTCTAATCTCTATTTCTTTTTGAATTTCCTATTCCAAAAAATTCACCTTCGGAGTCTGCTTTCACAACCTTGTTAAATTAATTTGGTTCCACCAAAATTGAAGTTAACTATTTAAGTCCATTCTTAGGAGCACACGATGGCATTACATAAGGCACTTGATCCATACACTCACCACCCTCACAATGGAGAAAGGGATCCATCAAAAGCTCACTAGCAGGAAACCTCTTGGAAGCATTTACCAAATATTTTCCTACAAACTCTCAAACTTTAGGGTCTTTTACCCTATCCAGAGTAGCTGGTTTTATCCTAGAGGTAACTTTCTTGTAAATCTACACTGCATTTGTGCACTCGCTATATGGATATTCAAAAGTAATCATCTCCTGTAGGCACATACGAAAATAATAAATATCAACCAGCTCATTGTACTCTTCTTCATAAAATTCAGGAGCCATGAACTTTGGCGTATCAATTATGTACATTATGTGCTGCATGAGCCTGACGAAGAATTGCTGCTAGCCCAAGGTCTCTAATTTTCACCTCTCCTTGATTTCCATTAACAAATATATTATCACATTTCAGGTCACAGTGAATGATGGGTGGGTCATGGCTATGTAAATATAGTAGGGCTTGCAAAATTTGTCGAGACCAATTTTTTTAATGCTCTCATATCCACATGTTTATGCTTTTTCTGATACTTCCTTAGTGTCCCAGATGTGAATATTGCTATGATAAAATTTCTATTATAATTCTTCTCATCCACCTATGAGGTGCAAAATTTAATAATAATCTCATGTTTAAGAGTCATGAGTACTTTCTAAACAATGAATTACATGGTTTGTTTATGAGTGTTGTCATCTTCAATTTACCTATCAAGATATTCACCTCAAGGGTAGAAGCAAAAAGTTGGGTGCCAATTCCGCAGAAGTCTGCGGCTTGAAAATTTGTGCCGCTTGAAACGGGCACCCATTTTTAAAAAATGGGCACTTGTTTTAGGCTTGGACATCTGATCCGAAATTCAAAAAATTGGTAGCCATTTTTCCAGAAACGGGCACCCGTTTGTTGAAAAACGGGTACCCGTTTCTAAAAAAAAATTTTAATTTTTTTTTTAATTTAAAATGTTCTTTTAAACACATTTTTTTAAATTTATGAAACAGGTGCCCATTTTTTGAATTTAAATAACGGGTGCCCGTTTCTTAAAATATGCACGCGGGAGTTTTCACTCTGCCTCAATTTTTGGTTTGGGATAGATTTGGTGAGACCAAGCCTATGTCTTAGCCTCCAAAATTTTGGCTAAGGCATTGGAATAAAAATTTTAAGGCTTACCGTAATGTTTTTAAGCCCTTCTGGATCGATTTTTTTGACAAAACAAAAACCTATTAAAGATCTCACTGTCACGATTCTAAAAATATAAATTTCATAGTAATATGGTTATTTTTACTATTTTTACATTATTTATTAGTTGATAGTGGTACACAAACATAAAATAGTGAGACTCACTAAAACTTTAATAACTTTTTAAGTTTTAAGTATTTTTAAAAATAAATTATATGTCATCAATCTAGATTCAATTCTTTTGAATTTTAAAAAAAAGAATTTTTGAAAAAAAGAAAAATTATATTAAATTATGGTGGCCGTACACGAGAGGTTTGAAAAATAAGCAGTATTGTTAATTAAAAATTAATAAAAAATAATTTACAAAACAAAAAAATAAGAAAAAATATTCTTATCAATATTCTATGTCTTAGGTATCTTCCCTAAAAAGGATTTAAAAAAATTCATTTATTTGTGTCAAAATATGGTGGCCGTACACGGATGTGGTATGGTCCTGAAACAGGCATTTTGAAAAAGTGGTTTTCAAATATGCCTATCAAAATATAATTTATGCCATGTGGGTATTAAAATAAATTATATATTTGAAAAGTAGACTCCAAGTACTACAATTTCTATTAGTGAAGTTTTTCGAGATTCAATCTCTAAGTGCCTCAAATTTTGAGATCAATTTAAATAAATTTTGAAAAATAGGAAAAACACTTCCACTTTTTGCAAAAAATTGGCACCCAACTTCTTGTAGCCACCCTCAATTTTGATTCCTTTGATCTGAATTCAAAAATCTAAAATGCGAGCACATCCATGAACTGACAATCAAACTTGAGCTTCTTCACCCTGACTGAACTAATTGTACTAGGGTGGACCATAGAAATTACATGAAACAATGACCTCAAACATACATTTGAATCCTCTAAGGAACAATTTGAAAATCATGGACTTACATTTCGAATGGAGACTCAGGGTCACTGATTCTCTGAACCTGTAATTGAAGTGAAATCACTTGAACTTTGCAAAATTTGAACTTGCTGAACCTCGCATCGAGATGGCACAAAGTAAAACATTTAAACCTTCTTCTTCAAATTGAACCACTTTGAACTACTTTAAACTTAGTTCAAAGAGGTTCAAGACCCTACACCAAAAGTTTAAATACTGGGGTCTATATGGGTACCAACATGGGCTCTAACTATGGGGCTATTTTTGGCACAAACATAGAGAACTCCAGAAATCTCTAGGAAAAGACAAGTGCCTTATCCATTGGAAGAATAGAGTCACTAAGAAAGCAAAAACTGGGAGTTTCTTGCATAAGGGGGGAGGGGAGTAGGGAAAAGCTAAAAACCCTAAACACCTAAACAACTAGCAAGCCCGAAGCTTGAACATTATTCAAACTAACACTACACACACCAAAACAATATTTACAATATATAAAAAGGTAGGAAGAGAGCCTGCCACATGAACCAGAAGTAAGGAGAGGTCATGTGAATCCATTTAATGGCTGGGAGAAATATGAGTCTTTTTCTAATAGCAAATGATTCCTTAATGAGGTACTTTGAAAATAGGGCTGTCTGGCGAGTTCTTCAATATTGAATGATAAGCCAAAGGTATACAAAACCTTGTTGACCCAATACATCTTTTTGAACAACCAAGTTGCATCATAGCATTCCTCATCATCAAATGATTTCTCTGGAACATTCTTCAAATAAGGGATCATCTCAGATTGAAAAGAATAATATTTAGGAACTTCTTCCTTGGCCTCCAAACCACTATCCAAAATAGCACACTCCTTTCCATAATCATAAGCATCATGTTTCATATTATCCAAAAGAGAAAATTCATCCAACATGGGATCAAACTTGTCATAAAAATTTACTTCAACTCTATCAAGAATCAGGGCATTATCAACTATGCAAAACATCTAACCCTTTGTTTCCTCTAGTGCATCTTTAGATTTCACAACATTATTCTTAGTTGATTTATACCCAAGATAATAAAATAATGAATCACCAAGCAACCTCTTATAGTTTATTTGTTTTAAATTAATACCTAGACTACTTAAAGAGGGATCTCCTTGTCCAAGAGGTGATAAAAATCTGCATATGATGTCTTCTTCCTTGCTGAAGAGAGTGTCATTCAACATTTCAACCGAGTCACCAATGGGTTGGAAGTCAACTTTATACCTCCTTTTCTCAAACAGAATTTCAGCATGAGATGCTTTGGCCAAAGGTATCTTTACCTCATCACAACCACAAATTTCATTTTCAGATTGACAAGATTTCTTAATGGGTTGACCACCAATTTCACAATGGGATAGATTACTTTCAACCTTCTCATTAAAAACAAGAGATTCAAAATCTGGTGACATGGTGTCAAAAATTTCACAAATAGAAAATTCTGAAGCAAGAAGACCATTATCAGTTTCAAATCTGAAGCGTTCTTAATTTGGAGGGAAAAAAGATTTGGATGAACCTTTATCTATGTTTCTTTGAGTACCATCATGAATACCAAAGACTACATAATTGTGTGAAATGAAGTAAGATGATATTATCAGAGGTCCCTCATCATCAACTGTCAGTTCTTCTTTCAGCCTTGCCACCTTTCCTTCATACTCCTTGAGTTTTTGGAACCATGCACAGAGACTTTTCTAATAAAGAGTGCTTGTATGATCATCTTCTAGACTGATAGTTTCTCTAATAGCCTAAGAGATACTTTCTTTGAAATTGTGCAAGAACTTGCCTAACACTTTGTCATGCATTGGATCAATTTCAATAAGAGTAGGATCATGCCTTTTCTTGATCACAATGTTTATGGTCTACATGATGAATTAATAGAGTCACCAAGCCTACATATACATGTATAATATACAAACTAGGGAAATAAAATTAGCACTGATCTTCGATTCTAGTCCCTAGTAGAGTCACCAAAATCTATTAGTGAACAGATTTACACTTTAGAATGAAATAACTCCTAATGCCTAGATGAAAGTGCAATCCTGGCTAATAATTGGATAGGTTATCATTGAATTGATAACCTTCTTCTAAATTTTATCAGGTACAACTCCCCATGTGTGATTTTCAAGAAATTTCCAATAAAAAAAAAAAGAACATACATATGTACTTTTACAAGAAACTACTTAAAGGTTCTCTCCACATACTCTTAGGTATGGAGGAATGTTTACAAAGAGATTACAATAGAAACTAAGAAAATCAAAAGACACAAAGTTCTCTAGATTTCAAAGATTTGAAAAACATAACTCTCAAAGAAACTAAACTCGGATGAAAAGTAATCATAACTTTCCCTCCTTTACAAATACAAATGAAAATGAGAGAAAAAACTCCCTCTCCCACAACACAAAGTCTACAAGAAAAGACAACTCCTCTGTCTATCTGCTACTTCTAACTATCCCCCCAGTAGCACACATTCTACCAAAGCTCCTATATTCACAGCTCCTATTCTGCTCTAGCTCAAAGTCTACCGAGAAAAATTTAAGGAAAAACTGGAACCCCCCATACTTGCTGAGGCATATTTAATATCTATCATTCCCGTAACTTTTCAGTTATTATCATAACCATTTCTTGGTAAGGTCCTCTTTTTTCTTCTTTTCGATGATTATATTCTTGAGGAACTTAATCACCACTTCCACATTAAAATTTAAAACCATCAACAAAATGTTCCCCTGCCCAATCACATTAGTTTTATCATATATGCAGCCATTGGAGAAACTAGTGCCTCCTAATGAAAACTAAATTTGGTGTCCATCTCATGGAAATCGGTATAACTCATCATGATGTGTTGGGTCTGCATATTACACATGTGCCCTTCATATGTTGTTACCAATATTATATGGAGTCTCCTGAGAACTAACCAATACATGTGGATCCATTAAACTTGTGGCTTCAATACCTTCATATCTGAGCCTTTAACATTTTGTAGACAAGTTGAATAGTGTGCATTCATTGCGCGTGGAAGGCATTGGAATTATATCAAGCATTTCTCATGCATTGTCTATGCCTCCAATCTCAGGCATCTCCTTATCCAAAGTTACAAAGCACTACTACCCCTGTGAGATCTGTGGACTAACTCTCTCATTCCATTGAAATCGACCTAGCCTGGCAATCTACTATCATCATGCCAAATGCTCCAATTTATTCTATCTGATGAAGATTATACACTGATCACATGCGAGGGTGTATTTCTTCAGAGAAGATTGGTAGGAGCCCATCTCCTTTAGGTAAGGCCAATGGATGATTAACCATGGAGAGATCTCTAGTGTCCTCAATTTTGGCTCATATCTGCAATTTACATTTTGATGCTTGTTATCATGCTCCATGATAGAGTCACCAAGGGAGAAAAATGTCATAAAATTGATGGTGAGTATCTGCATTTAGACTCTAAATGCATGAGCCTATGGGATGAACCATTTCAGAGATCCTTGGGAGCCTTTAGAGATTCAATGCATTAATCCAAACAACCATCAGACTTCTTTATTGGGAAGAGAACATGAAATGCAATCATTTCCCAAGATGATGTTTGGTGTTGCTAACATTCACGATAGGACTCGGTCTCCTCCACTGATCCATGAAGCTCCCCCATCAATTTGTCTTGAACTTGAACTCTGCATGCTTTATTCAGTAGGTTCCTTCTATATGCCCATAGAGCTTAAGCAAACTATCAAACAATTTGATCATACCCCCTGTATACTAATTTTCCCTTGCATTTTTCTCTAAATATCTACATAGGGATTGTCTAGGATATAGTTGCCCAGATTTGTCATGCAAAGAGCCCCTCGCATTAGAGATTTTGACTAGTCTCTACAAATGGTTATCTATTTTTCTCCCACTAGGCCTTGCCAAGAAGCTTTAACCAAAAATACTACCAGGTTTCCATTTCCTCCTTGCAAGACTGTATGTGTCTTTGCAGTCACCTTCATGACATTATTACAAGAATTATAGACCCTTTAGCTATAAAATCTCTGTTTATCCTTGCACTGTCTTTATTCAAAATTGAAGAAATGTCTTCATTGTCTATGCAATACTCTGACAGCTGATAATTATCCCCACCATTGAGTTCACTATATGGATGGAATTTGTCCAGAGAATTTGTTCACACTTGCAACTTCTGATCTCTAACCCTTTTTGAATTTCCTATTCTAGAAAATTCACCTTTTGAGTCTTCTTTCACAAACTTGTTAAATTAATTTGGTTCCTCTAAAATTGAAGTCAACTTCTTAAGTCCATTCCTGGCAGCACACATTGGCATTGCACAAGGCACTTGATCCATACACTCACCACCCTCACAATGGAGAAAGGGATCCATCAAAAGCTCGCTAGTAGAAAACCTCCTAGAAGCATTTACCAAATATTTTCCTACAAACTCTCAAACTTTAGGATCTTTTACCCTATCTAGAGTAGCTAGTTTTATCCTTGAAGTAACTTTCTTGTAAATCTGTGCTGCATTTGTGCACTTGTTGTATGGATATTCAAAAGTAATCATCTCCAATAGACATATACCAAAAGAATAAATATCAACCAGCTCATTGTACTCTTCTTCTTAAAATTCAGGAGCCATGAACTTTGGTGTATCAATTACACTATGTGCTGCATGAGCCTGACGAAGAATTGCTGCTAGCCCAAGGTCTTCAATTTTCACCTCTCCTTGATTTCCATTAAAAAATATATTATCACATTTTAGGTCATGGTGAATGATGGGTGGGTCATGGCTATGCAAATATAGTAGGCCTCACAAAATTTGTCTAGACCAATTTTTTTACTACTATCATATCCACATGTTTATGCTTTTTCTGATACTACCTTAGTGTCCCAGATGTGAATATTTCTGTGATAAAATTTATATTATAATTCTTCTCATCCACCTATGAGGTGTAAAATTTAATAATACTCTGATGTTTAAGAGTCCTCAGTACTTTCTACACAATGAGCTGCCATGGTTTGTTTATGAGTGTCATCATCTTCAATTTTCCTATCAAGATATTCACCTCAATTTTGATTCCTTTTATTTGAATTCATAAATCTGAAATGCAAGCACATCCATGAACTGACAATAAAACTTGAGCTTCTTCACCTTGACTGAACTAATTGTACCAGGGAGGACCATAGAACTTACATGAAACAAGGACGTTAGACATACCTTTGAATCCTCTAAGGAACAATTTGAAAATCATGGACTTACATTTCGAATGGAGACTCAGGGTCACTAATTTTTTGAACGTGTAATTGAAGTGAAATCACTAGAACTTTGCAAAATTTAAACTTGGTGAACCTCACACCGAGATGGCACAATGTAAATCATTTAAACCTACTTCAGAAAATTGAACCACTTTGAACTTCTTTGAATTTAATTCAAAGAGGTTCAAGACCCTACACTAAAAGTTTAAATACCGGGGTCTATATGGGTACCAACAAATAGATACTAATGTTTATATTAAAATCGAAAACAATAGGTTACAATTAGTAATAATATATGTTGATGATTTTAAATTCAGATTTGATGACAATTATTGCAAGATGTTTGATGAAGAAATGTAGGAGTTTGAAATGACTATGATCAATGGGTCACTATATTTGACTACTTCTAGACTATATAGTATGAATGCTACCAAATATCAAGAAGGTAAGAGACAATATTGTAAGACAATGGTAAAAAGGATAGGCATTTTGTACTTTGAACTTTGGTATAGAAAGAATGTCAATGATTTCTCACTAGAAGATGTTAAAAATAATAATTTTATAGATATATAGATGATAGGAGAAACACTAGTGCTAGATAATTCTACCTAGGAGATAGAATAGTTTCCTAGATAAGTAAACAAACAAGATCCAGTCTCTATATTCTATGGATGGAGCAAGTACCTAAGGATCTAAAGGTTTTATAAGATGAGGAAATTTTGATTTCAAAAAATTTGGTAATCCTAAAACCAAACATATTCCTTTCTAATATTATTTTTTAAGGGTGAAAGTTGCTGGAAAGGAAGTAAAATTGGAATATATGCCTATCAAGGAATAGATTACAATTATTTTCACTAAATATACTACAAAGAATATTTTTGAGTATCCCAAGTTGAAATTAAGGGTTATTTTGCCTCCTATTTTACACTAGATACATAAGAGGAATGCATCATTCCATGGGAAAAAATGTTCATTTCTCATCTCTTAGAATGATGTTTTGGTTTCTTGGAAGGGAAGCAGTGAGGGTGAGTGATATATCAACTAATTTTTAGAAAATCATATCTCTATCATCAGGAGAGAAATTGATGTTACTTATTAAAAATTCTAAAGGAAGGTTCACCCATTGTCCCTAATGTCAAAAGAGGAGAAGATATTCGGGGAATAATGAAGAGGTAATTAGTATTGTAATTAATTAAAAAGTGGGATATTGTTATCATTATGGTTTGTGTTTTCATTGTTTTCAATTGTCTTTGGTGTGACATTATTATTGGAGTGTCAAATTTCTATTGATATAGGACATGATTGATGAAGAACATTTGAAAAGAAATATTATGACTACTAAATCTTTGCTAATAAAGGGTTTGATTGATTAAGAATATTTGGATAGAAAGATTAAGGCTATCCCATCTATTGAGAAAGAAGATTTCTTTTGAAAAGACTAATGTGTATAGGAAATAATATTTGAATATCTAAGTTAGAATGATGGTGGCTTGCGGCATTGGAATTCATGATTGATTTCTATATATATTTTGGTATGATGTGTACAAATTCCCAAATAGATTATATTTTAGATATTGATTATGCTTTCTTATTTATATCAAGGAAGATTATCACCTCTAGATGGGGTTCAACATGTCTGGGGAATAATTTGTACATTGATTTTTAGAGGATTTTAGGGTATGTGGTTTGGTATACTTTGTTAGATGGTTTGTGGGGTGTGTTGACTTAGATATGTTTTATTGATTGAGTTTGTTAGCACGTGCAAAAAATTTCATGGCTCTAGCCCTTTTCTTTCAGTCTCTGTAATTGTTTTTAGGTCCCTGGCATAAACCCTTGGCAAATTTTTTTTTAAAATCTAGCCGTTGGGTCCTTAATTTTAAAATTGCCCCGACCTTGTTTTAATTTTGCGTTACCTTTTCGCGGGTCACTTAAAACCTTATATTTCACATGTGTCATTTAAAATGACCAACTTTACCATGTTCACAGTTAAGTTTCATGTGTCAGCGGGTCCCCTTTTAATATTTCCTAAGTCACCGGTTAATCTTTCCTAAGTTCCTAGCGCCCAGTGATTTTAATTTTTCCCTATGTCCTGCCCTTTAATATTTCCTATGTTTTAGCTTAATACTTTCTTGGGCCCCTCTCTGACACCATCTCCATCTAACGGTGGGTGTATGTTTGCAAGAGATGTGTCAAAGGCTTTAGATCTTAAGACCACCATTGATCTCATTGGATGATGATGGTTTTCCTTTTAAGTGGGTCCACATGCCAAGTGTGCCATGTCAGTGTTTTCTTATTGGTCCATGGCTAAACAACTCAGCATGTGTCACTGGGGCCTGCAGTGAAGGCTTTTCAATCTATGGTCGGCACATGATCTTAAGGAATATTCTTCCCCTTTGAGATCATGTGCCATCCATTGATTTTGAATCTTACTTGGACATATCAGTGGGACCTGGTTTCTGGATGTGTCAGTGGGTCTTGATCCTGTCAGTGAATCGACGGACGACGTATAATCTTATGGGTTTTGTCAAAGGCTTAAGATCTTGTGATGGCCGTTGATTTTGTTTCTTGTCAGTGGGTTGTTAGATATGGGAGAAGATTCTTTATCCGATGGTTGGCGTGTAAGTGCATGGAATCTTCCAAGCCTTTCAGATCTTTCCCCAGCCGTCTAATCTTCCAGATGGCTTAATGTTCTTGGTGGGGCCATTTGCCAGGTGTTGCGTAAGTGGTCAAATCTTATTGGTCCACATGAGGAGTTAGCATGGTGTGGTCGTTGTCAGAGAGATCAGTGACGAGGACATGATCTATGGTCGGCATAAGTTCTCATGAGTTTTGTTAGAGCTATGAGATCTTACGCCTGCCGTCTGAGTATAAGGATTACAGAAAGTGGGTCCTATGTCAGTATGACTGAGCATGAGCCGTGAATGAGGTAATGACAAGTGACATAAAGTAGGCCTAGGTGGGGTATAAGGTCTTAGCGGTCTGGTTAAATAAGGTTAGCAGCTTGAAAAAATTCAATGGGTTTGCTCATTCGCATGATAAAATGGTGACGTTCTAAAAGTCTTGGCAATTCAGTGAACAAGGTAGTGTATTCGCTAAATCATTTGGCAAAAGTAAAAAGTGTTCTACAAACTGCTGAAAACCTTTGTCACCAGTTCGCTAAATTTGACTAGGACCCTTTTAAGAGATAAATCATAAAAGATTGCAAAGCATGAAGATCTAACGGCCATGACTTAAAGTGAACCTGATTTCAAATTTTGATCACTGATTTGCTGAAAGCACCTTAAAGTAGCCATTTATTTTCAAATTTGAATTTGCAAAGGGTTTCCAGTGATAGGAAGTACTAGAATTTATGGTTTTAACAGCTAATTTTGATTGGTTTGGTGGTGCTTGTTATTACAGTGTGGTCCAGGGTGTTGAGTGATCATCTGCAGGGGTTTGTAGTGTGCGGTTTTGTGCTCAAGGCATGTTGCAGGGTTGAATTTGTAGGCATTGTTCATGATTCTTAGTACCTTCACAGAGAATTTTTCATGATTGAGGATCATTCTAGGATTTTCTTTCTCCTGGTTGCTTGGGTTTCCACCCCTATAATAACTTTATGACCATTTCCAGTTGGTTGGGTGGTTGAAACCCTAACCCTAGGTCATTCATAGCTTGTTGGATTCTCTTTGAGAATTCCAAGATGACTAGGGAGTATAATTTGCAGAAATTTTGATTTTGTAGGGGTTCCAAACTTTCTTTGGTCCCAGGCTGGTTGTCCATGGTGTTTTACTGATAGAGGAGCTAGATTTTGTATCTTTTCCTATCCTTGTGTTGTTCTAATTGTGTATTAATTTTGAATATATTAATGAGGATGTTATTGAGTTCCAATCTTGCATTTGTGCATGTCTTCTTGTTTTGGTTCTAAGCTCATATATGTTAATGTCACAAAGTGTATTAGCATATGGTAAACAAAGAGTATTGTGAAGTCATCTCTAAGTTCCTAACAAAGTTAGGATTAAAGTCTTTTAGGTGGGTTCAGTGTGTTTGCAACCAAGCAGGAATCTGATGTCCTTGTGTCTGAGGGAGAGGGGTAATAGGCAAAGCACTTATCCTGGATTCAATTGTGTTTGAGTTAAGATTTTCAGTTGATGTATGTAATTGCGTGACTCTTTTCCCTAGGTTAAGGCACTGGTCCATCCTCTAGAGGCATTTCATTGTCATCAACCACACACACAAACATTCAAATGATAAAATCTCAAAGCAGTTAGTAAAGAGTATATAGTTATATATCATTTAGTGATTCCTTTCAAGAAGTGAACCAAGGGTACACCCACCTGAGCAATAAGGCTCAAAGTGTAGGAGGATCTATCTTGATCCTTTTTAATTGGCCCTCTTGCTTGTAGACTTTGGAGTGGTGATAGAGTCAAAGTTATATTAAAGTTATCCAGCAAAGTATAAATCTACAAGTTGAAGATCAAAGGGAAATCCCAACAAAATGGTGACTCTGTTGGGGAGAGTCTAGAGATAAAGGTTGTTAAGTGCACTCTTGTTTTCCTATTGTATTTCAAGTAAAGATTTCCCATCTAGGTGGGTGGCAACTCAAAAGGTTAGAACCAGTGCTATATGTTGTGAATCATGGACAAGAGGAGGAATACTAGGTCCTTTGTCAGAAAGAATTTGGAGGTCACTCTGGAGCAATTGCCTAGACAGGAGAAGAAGAGTTGGATTAGAAGGAATGGTGAGTCTACTAGTGCTCCCATTATAGAACAAAGAAGTACTAGAGGTAGAGCACCACATGTATCCTCAAGTGAGGAAGGTTCACATGACAGAGTTTCTAGATCAGATGGTGGTCTCTATAAGGATAGATTTTATGATACCCTAGAAGCTGTATTTTAGGACAAAGCTCCATTGCCTACAGGTCAAGATGAACAAGCTAGAGAGATGGGTTTGGAGATTGATTTAGATCTTGATGAGGACAATTTCAAAAGAGAACCCATGAGACCTAGGCAAGTCCACTTCCCATATCAAAATCTTTCTGATATGGATGTTTCATTAGGTTTTGATGACATTATGGTAGATCCTGATGATTTAAATACATTGAGGTTGTAGTTGGCAGAGTATGATTCCATACATAAGAGGTTGCAAGAGGAGAGAGAGGCTAAAAAGGTAAATGCTCTAATAGAAAGATAGTCTCTCCTTAGAAAAATGAATGAAATGAAGGAGAGAAACAAGATGCTTGCTTCTGCTCCTAAGACTTTGCAGCATGATGTCTTTGGTAATCTTGATGCCTTGAGGAGTGAGCAAGAGCACTTACTGCAAGATTAGGAATTTGATAAGGAGGGCCCTGTGGTTAGACAAGTGCAAAGTTATGTTCCTTTTCCTAAAGACAAAGATGGGCGTGAGATCACTAGGCTTGTTGTTGCCACTGGTGAGAAAGGAAAGCAGAAGATGGTGGGACATCAAACAAGAAAATCATTAACAATACCTAGGGTCCCACCACCCAATTTAAATAAGGACACAAAAATGGAGAGAAGAAGAAAAGAAGATGAGGACCTTGCAAGAGAATTAGAGAGGGCTGAAATTGAAGCTTCCATTACAGAAAAGAGAAGAAAGATCCAGTTCTTGAAGGCTTCATCAGCTAATGCTCTTGGCCCATCTACTATAGAACTAGGTATGCCATCTATGACTACTACTATTCCGCTTAGTAATGCTACTAGTTTAATTCCTTATTCATCTGCTAGGATAGGTGCTGATCCTAGGTAGTAGTTGAATGCACAAATAAATGTAGATGCTAATGTTGATCCTAGGGTTAACACTAGTTCAAGTTTTCAAAGAAGACCTATGCAATTAGAAGGCTATAGGAAAATTAGTTTTGATGGAATTCCTGGCTACCCAAATGCTTTTCCAAATGATATTAGAGATAAGGTACCTATGTTTTCTAGTAATAATGCTATTAGTTGCGAGGAGAATCTTAGGTTATTTGTTGATATGCTTAATGATTATGAGCTAGAGCATGAGGATGTGGTCATGAAATTATTTGTTCAATCTCTCATGGAGGATGCTAGAGATTGGTTTAAGAGACTTCCTGACAAATGTATTGATACTTGGGACTCTTTTGAGAGATCTTTTAAAGAGCAGTATGGTGATAGGCCTAATGCTAGTTTCATGTTAAATGAATTCAATACCATAAGGAAAAATTAGAATGAGACTGCAGCTGAATTCAACATGAGATTTCAGAAGGGTATGCATAAGTTGTTCCAAGTTATGCAGTTAGATGACAATGTCTATCTGACCACATATTTCAATGCATTTGATGGAAAAATGGGATATTTGTTGAGGGAAAAAGATCCAAGAACTCTTAGGTATGCTTTTAGGATTGCTGTCAATATTGAGAACAATATGAAAATATCAGGAAAATTGGGGGGAAAGAGAGATGACCCAAAGTTGTTTGGGGACAAGAAATACAAAAAGGAAAATGATAAGAATGTTGGAACTTGGAGGTAAGAGGAAGATAAATTGGATAAGGTTCTTAATGCATTGAAGGATTTGAAGGCACCTACAAATAGGAACATCAGTACTCTTGCCAATAAGAGGCATCAGTTCAACAACAATTTTAAGAAATAGAATAGATTGCAGAACTACCCCTACAACGGCCAATGGAAGGATGGAAAGCCTATTATCCCTGCTATGAGAGGAAACAATGATAGAGGTGTCCCTAACACTCTACAAAAGGCTTCAATAAATGTCATGGAGGACATACCTTGGTGTGTTGCGTGCCAGTCCCCTCATTCTGCAGAGCATTATGTGGTTGCACATTCTATGGCTGCAAATCAAGATTGTGGCAATGAGGAGATAGATCAAGAAGAAGATCAAGATGATGTTTGATGTAACATGGCTTCTTTATATCTAGGATATGAAGATGATTTTGATTTTGATGAAGAGGAAGATGTAAATTTAAAGAGACACAATCAGGGCCTTTTTCATCAAGAAGTTTTTTCTGATAGTGAAGACATTGATAGGAAGACATGTAATATGAACTCTTCTTCTGAGCCGGTAAATTTGAGAAGGCCTTCTAGAGAAGAGATGGATAGGATTACTACAGAAATGATTGCCCAAGTGAAAATTAGAGGCATGGTGGCAAGGAATATAAATGATAAAGCTACAAGAATGTTTATAAAGAGTACCAACTTTGGAGAACCTAATGAGAACAAATCAGAATGTGATCACATGGTGAAATTCAAGAATGTAAAAGGTAAGAATTGTGAGCCTAAGGGAGTTGGAATTGAAAAGATTTCTAGTGAGATTGAGAGACCAGTTAACACAATGGCTAAGATTGAAAAAATGAGTGTGGCCAATATACCTAATGTGTCAGATAAGCAAAAGGATATTAAGGCAGTGTAGATTGAGATTCCTTCTTCTGCTCCTATTGATATGTTATCTATATTATCCCAAATTACAGTTAAGTTTCCATTGTCAGAATTGTTGAGGATCCCTGAACACAAAGATAGAGCTATTGCATGGGTAGGTAATGTGCATGCAATGGTTCTCAGGATAAGGCTTTGAAAGGTGTTTCTACTCAGGGAATTGTGTCTCAAATTCCTCCAATATAATTGGATAGTGCTGTCAATGCCAGCCTTAAAAATATTGATCCATTCTTTTTAAGTGTTCTTGTGAATGGAATGAAGTTGAGGAATTGTATGATTAATAGTGGTGCCTCTAATACTATCATGCCTTTCAAAATCATGGAGAAGTTGGGCCTTAAAGTTGATACAGTGCAAGGCAGATGTTGTGCAATGGATCAAAGGGAGGTACCAGTTATTGGGACTATCAATGCAATGCCATATAGGCTGGCAGCATATCCAGAGAAAGAGTTAACAATGAGTGTTTTGGTGGTGGATATCCCTCCTCATTATGGGATGCTGCTATCTAGAAGGTGGAGTTCTACCATGGTTGGAAGTTTACAGTGTGATCTGTCCTATGCCACTTTCAAGATTGATGATCAGTTTGTCAAGATTGAACAAGAGCCAAGAGTATGCCACATGATTGAGAGAAATATTGATAATGAAACTACGTGTTTTGTGGATACTGATATTAATTCTTTTAGGGTAGAGATCCCTATATTTGAAGAGGAACATATTTTGTCACCTATCTCTATTGAGGTAAGTGCTAATTATGTGAAGGGTGATTTGTGGGTAATGTACTTTGATGGTGCAAATTGCAAAGATGGTGCAGGAGCAGGTATTTTAGTTATTTCTCCTGATGGAAATACCTACAAATTTTCTTTCACATTGAATTTATTTTGTACCAACAATATAGTAGAATATGAGGCTTTGTTGTTAGGATTGAGGTTGGCACAAAAGCATGGTATTAAGTGTTTAAGTGTTGTTGGTGACTATGAGTTGTGGTGTCCCAAGTCAGGTCAGTATATGCTTCCAAGAACAAGAGGTTGAAACAATATAGGAATGCAGTTTGGGATTTGATTGAACATTTTGATGCCTTCAATATTGAGTGGAAGGATAGGAGTAACAATAAGATGGCTGACTCGTTAGCCAATATTGCAATCAATCCCAATGATATTACATTTTCTAGTATCTCTAAAGTTGAAATTCAGGATAGGCCTAGCATACCAGATAATATTGAGAATTGGCAAGTTTTTGATGATGATAATGATATCTTGAAGTTTATGGGTTGTGAGGATTAGTATCATGGTCAAGAATTTGATTGTTCATCCTTGGTTGAGTCAATACAAGGAAGGGAGGTTGTCTGTGGCAATGAGGTCATTCAGCTTAGAACTAACAAGGTGCCCAAGGGGCTTGTTGTTTTGGAGACTATCTTTGATAACCAAGATAGAGTTCAAAAGAATATCAAAAGAGAAGATCATGCTGATCTAGAGGAGATAAATCTTGGAACACATGAGGCACCTAAGAAGGTATACATTTGTAGAGATATATCTCAAAAGGTAAAGAAATCTTTGATCGAATTATTGAGAAAATTCAGGCATGTTTTTACATGGTCATATGATGACCTAAAGGTTTATAGAGAAGATTTGTTTCAGCATATTATTCCATTGAAAGAAGATGCTAAACCTTTCTGGCAAAAACAAAGGCCTATTAATCCCACTTTGGCACCCAAGATGTAAGAAGAGTTAATGAAGCTGAGAGATGCTAGAATTATCAAGCCTATAAGGCATTCTTCTTGGGTGTCAAACCTTGTTCTTGTGAGAAAAAAAAATGGTGACATTAGGCTTTGTGTGGACGTCAGGAATCTGAACATCAGCTCATTAAAGGATAATTATTGTCTACCCAATATGGAAGCTATGTTGCAGAGAGTAACCAAATCAAAATTGATGTCTATGATGGATGGTTTCTCTAGCTACAATTGGATCATTGTCAAGGAATCAGAGCAATTCCAGACAACTTTCACAACACCTTGGGGGACATATGTTTATGTGAGAATGCCTTTTGGCCTCACAAATGTTGGTGCTACTTTTCAGAGGGCAATGGATGTTGCCTTTTCAGATTTCATAAATGATTTCCTTGTTGTATATCAAGATGAGCTAACTGCCTATTCCAAGGAGGCAGAAGACCATTGCACTCATTTAGAAAGAATATTTGTGAGGGCATTGGAATTTGGCAATTTTTTGAACCCAAGGAAATGTGTTTTTGGTGTCATTGAAGGTAAGTTGCTTGGCCACTTAGTTGGGAAGCAAGGAGTGAGAATTGACCCTAAGAGGGTAGCAGCCATTGATAAAATTCACAGACCAAAGAATGTTAAAGGAATTTAGTCCTTCTTTGGTCAGGTCAATTTCTTAAGGAGGTCTGTGACAAATTTTGCAGAGGTTACTAGACCTATTTTTAAGATGTTGAAGAAGGGATCTGTAATCAATTGGGAGGGTGAGCCTGATGAGGCTTTCAAAAATATCAAGAAGGCTATCAAAGATTCACCAATGCTTAAGGCACCTAATTATAATGTCCCAATGCATATCTTTTCCTTTGCATCTTTTCACACTATTGCTATAGTTTTGTTACAAAAGAATAAGGATGGTTTTCAGTAGCCTATTGCATTTTTCAGTAAATCTTTGCAGGCTCTAGAATTGAAGTATGACATAAATGAAAAACAAGCTTATGCACTTGTGAAGGCAATCAAGGCTTTTAGGTGTTACTTGATGGGAGCAGCTATGATTTCTTTTGTGCCAAGTGCAGCTGTGAAGGATATTTTCTCATAGCAAGAGGTGTCTGGAAGAAGATGCAGATGGATCAATAGGATCCAAGAATTCAATGTTGAGGTCCAAATTACTAATTTGGTTAGAGGACAAGGATTGGCAAAATTGATGGCCCAATCCAATCTTGATGCAAATTAGGTAAATCATTCTGAAATTGATTACACATGTGATATGGATGATTGTATCTGGTATCAGGATATCATCTATTACTTGAGAAATATGAAATGTCTAGATAGTATGAATGATAATCAAAAGAGGACATTGAAATTACAGGCCATCAATTATGTAATTGTGAAATGCAAATTGTATAGAAAGAATTTGGATTGCATACTTTTGAAATGTGTAGATGAAGATCAAGGTAACAAGTTGTTGAAAGAAATGCATGAGGGAGTTTGTGGTGGACATTATATGGGTAAAACAACTACTCTTAAAATCTTGAGAGCAGGATTTTGGTGGCCCACAATCTTCAAGGATGCAGAACAGTTGGTGAGGAGGTGTGATGATTGTCAAAGGTTCTTTGGTAAGCTTAAATTTTTAGGAAATGTGCCATTAAAACTAGTAGAAGTTAAGGCTCCTTTCCAACAATGGGGAATTGATTTCATAGGGGAGATACCAAACAAGTCAAGTGGAGGACACTCATGAATCTTAGTTGCCACTGATTACTTTACAAAGTGGGTAGAAGCTATACCTACAAGAAATGCAACTAGTAAGGTGGTAATTGATTTTATGATGAATAAAATTGTTACAAGGTTTGGTTGCGCTGAGAGAATAGTAAGTGATAATGGCATGTGCTTCAGGTCTGCTAAATATAAGGACTTTTGCAAAGGTTTGGGAATTTAGATTTCTAATTCCTCACCTTATCATCGACAAGGAAATGGTTAAGCAGAATCTACTAATAAGAGTTTGATTAAAATATTAAAGAGAATTCTTGAAAAGAATAAGAGGGCATGGAATTCAAATCTACCATTAGCTCTATGGGCTGATAGGATAACTATGAAGAGGGAAATTGGTTATGCACCATTTGACCTAGTATATGGAATTCATGCAAGAATGCCTCAGAATAACTTATTGAAAATGTATAAATTTGTTCAGCTATAGGATGATGACATAGATGATGAGATGCAGTTGAGAATTGAGGACCTCATTAGGTTGGATGAGACTAGAAGAGGATCAGTTGCAAGGAATGCCAAATTGTAGTTGCAGGTTAAGAATTTATATGATAAGAGGATTGTTGACAGAAAGTTTGAACTTGGTGATTTGGTGTTAGTTTGGAATGCTAGACTGGAGGATAAGGGGAAACATGGTAAATTTGATCTCATCTAGCTAGGGCCATATCTAATTCATGAGAAATGGGGCCAATATTCATACATTATCAAAGAATTAAATGGTGATATTTAGGAATTGCTAGTTCATGGACAATTCTTGAAGAAATACTTCAATTGAGGTATTCTATTTTCCATGAACTGTAGTTAGGTTTGTACATTTTATAAATTCTATAAATAAGCTTCTTGCCTCTACCCTGTTTTGTCCTGGTCTGTCAGTTTTTGGTCTTGTTGCCTGTTCTACCTTGCTTGTTCCCTGTTGTCTACAATTTTTCCAATGGGATGGTCTACCTTAAACCAGTGATTCTAAGTCCTTGCTATGCCTACAGGAGGCACACATCCCCAGATAGAGCCACTGTTAACACATGCAAAAAATTTCATGGCTCTAGCCCTTTTCTGCCGGTCTCTGCAATTATTTTTAGGTCCCTGGCATAAACCCTTGGCAAATTTTTTTTAAAATCTAGCCGTTGGGTCCTTAATTTTAAAATTGCCCTGGCCCTATTTTATTTTCATGTTACCTTTACACAGGTCACTTAAAACCTTATATTTCACATGTGTCATTTAAAATGACCAACTTTACCGTGTTTGTGGTTAGGTTTCATGTGTCGGTGGGTCCCCTTTTAATACTTCCTAAGTCACAGGTTAATCTTTCCTAAGTTCCCAGTGCTCAGTGATTTTAATTTTTCCTTTTGTCCTGCCCTTTAATATTTCCTATGTTTCAGCTTAATACTTTCTTGGGCCACTCTTTGACATCATCTCCATCTAACGGTGGGCATATATTCGCAAGCCATGTGTCAGAGGCTTCAGATCTAAAGACCACCGTTGATCTCATTGGGTGATGATGCTTTTCCTTTTAAGTGCGTCCACATGCCAGGTGTGTCATGTCAGCATTTTCTTATTGGTCCATGGGTAAACAACTCAACATGTGTTAGTGGGGCCTGCAGTGAAGGCTTTTCAATCTATGGTTGGTGCATGATCTTAAGGAATATTCTTCCCCTTTGAGATCATGTGCCATCTGTTGATTTTGAATCTTACTTGGACATGTCAGTGGGACTAAAGTTAGGATTAAAGTCTTTTAGGTGGGTTCAGTGAGTTTCAACCAAGCAGGAATCTGATGTCCTTGTGTCTGAGGGAGAGGGGTAATAGGCAAAGCACTTATCCTGGATTCAATTGTGTTTGAGTTAAGATTTTCAGTTGATGTATGTAATTGGGTGACTCTTTGCCCTAGGTTAAGGCACTGGTCCATCCTTTGGAGGCATTTCATTGTCATCAACCACACACACAAACATTCAAATGATAAAATCTCAAAGTAGTTAGTAAAGAGTATATAGTTGTATATCATTTAGTGATTCCTTTCAAGAAGTGAATCAAGGGTATACCCACCTAAGCAATAAGGCTCAAAGTGTAGGAGGATCTCTCTTGATCCTTGTTAATTGGCCCTCTTCCTTGTAGACTTTGGAGTGGTGATAGAGTCAAATTTATATTAAAGTTATCCATCAAAGTATAAATCTACAAGTTGAAGATCAAAGGGAACTCCCAACAAAGTCAATAAGTAAAAATGTGTTTTTCTTATTCTATTCTACTACTTGTGTCAATATTTTGACCAACTTAGGTATTTCTAGTGACTTGATTTATGTTTTTATAGGTCTTAATTTTGATCAAAAGGAATGATAAGAGGCTTAAATTTTTTTATCATAAGCATTATTTTCATTGGATAATAGTTCATAGATTAAAGAATATTCTTTGGATCTATTGATAACCTATTTTTATTTTTTTTTGCATTTTACCTTTGGGCTTGTCTTTGAAATTTATTGTGATGCTCATGCATCACTTAGTTTTAATGGGAAAGGTCCTTTTCCATGCTCTTGGGTCCTCTCTAGGTTCTAGAGAGGACTGTATTGAGTATCTTTAATAATTTGCTTGACCCGGTACTAATAATGTCCATGTTTCTTTTGGTTGACCTTATTGATATTTTTGATGGATAAATATCTATATATTTTCATGGAATGAATGATAAATTTAGATACAATGAGGTTAAAAGTGTGTAAAAATAAACTTGAAGAAAATATCTAATGATCATGGCAAGATTGAGATATTGTTTGGAGGAACAAACTAGGTGATTAGGAAATTTAGTTGTCTAATTAGTAATTTATTATCTTATTTAATGTGTATTAAGTCTAATCCTTTACAAGTATGCCTAAGTAGATAGGGATAGGGATTATGTCCTAAAAAAATTGTAATCAAATTATTGGATATAGTGAGCTCATTTCTCACCATATTTTTTGCCATATTAAATTTTATACCTAAATCTAGTATTCATGTGTATCCAAAATATTTATCTTATTTTTTGTGAACATTAATTAAGTCATTTTTTAGATTTGAGATAATATTAATAAAATTTTAGCAGCATTGATTCCCCTCTCCCCCCTACTTACCCCCTCACTCTCAGCACCAAACTATGTTCAATATTTCTTCTTCTCTAGCTTCAATTTTCTCGCCATTTCTTTAATACAAGGTTGTATTTGATCTCACTATCTATGATAACATTACAAATTTTCATGCATAGTTGCATATTTTATTTAATAATCTCTTGATTTATTTTGGTTTATTATTTACATTAAATAGTGATCTCCTCCCCATCTATATTTCACCTTCTTTTACGTCTTTTGATTGTGATGATTGTGCATCTTTTACATTAATTTTTTTCTATTGTATTTTAATTTTATAATCTCCATCTTTATCTTTTTTCCTAATGAGGGAATCCATAATCTTTGTGACCCTCTTCTCTACACTTAAAATATACATTCTTTTGAGGGTTTCTCTTCCAAAATTTTGAATCAATCTTTCTCTACCTCTTGAAATTTAATCTCTATGATGATATAAATCATCATATATTATATTTTTTCTACTTCTTTGGTCTTCATTTTTTTATTAGAATATTAATTTTTTCTCAATAGGATCTTTCACAAATTATTCCACTTCATCCTCTTCTTTGTTTCTTTCTTTCAAACCTATGATTCTATCTTTCTTCTACTCTAAATGTAAATTGATATCTATTTTCAATAATGGTAATTATTACCAATGATGACTCTTCTTGGATACTAGGCATTAATGCAGTGGTATAAAGATCCACTTCCTCCTTACCTCCTTTTGTATGTTCCTCCATAATTAGGACATTGCGAATTTCATCTACATATTGCTTCATTATTTTCATTCCTTGTTTCACATATTGCATCTACTTGAGTAAACAAAGTTCATAATCTACTAGGATGAATAGTAGTTTCAATATCCTAACCATTCTATTACAATTTGAAATTTAATATTTTCTTCTCCTTCATTTTTCTAACTATATTTCTCTCCTCCAAATAAAATTTCATGTCCTTTCAACTTTTCTTTTTCAAAATTCACTCTATCTAGTTATTCAAAAATTTCAAAGTTAAAGAATTCTTCCATATCATTGATCAATATATCAACTCTTTAGTATTTAGGCTTCCATTAAATATTGAATCCTCTATTATAGGCTTCTATCCAATATTTTTCAATGCTTTAATTAAATAATCATTGATTACTCCATTTTCCTCCTCACAAGATGAACTAGTAGTTATAGAATAGTCATCTTCACTTTCTTTGAGATTTCCTCTCCTACCCTTCTAATTCATTCTATCAAGGCTTCTAGATATGTTATTAAACCTATTTTTTCATCCTTATGAGATTATCCACCTCTTCCTCTACCTCTTCTTTGATACATTTCTACCACACCCAAATACAAAAATCCTTACTGGTGTAAACTACTTCACACTTGATAATTTATTTTTAACACACAAAACATAAATATATATGATACCATTAATTTTTAATAGGGTTATCTACAAGACTTGACACAAAACTGATTTTGTGACAGAAAATGTAATTCTAATATCTCACAATTATATGCAAGAAAGAATTGAGTGACTTCTACTGAAAACTAAGAAAATAAACTAAATAAAAAATGAAACAAGACTATTGGATTTCAAACTAGATATTTAAATCTGATTCAAATATAATATAGACCTACAAAAACATGAAAATACAACTACTACATCTTTGAAACTTCATTTTCAAAATTTTCTTATCCCCCCTTTAAAAAAACCGCTAATGAAATGAAAAAAAAATATTTTTATTTGGTTTTCCATCCTGGATGTCATAAACAAAATGATTTTCCTCTAATTTTCCCCTTAAAATCAGTAATCTTGATTATTTTATAACTCCTCTTCTATGATTCTCGGGTTAGTTGGCTTATTTTATCTCCTAGCCCCTTGTTTGCTTCCCATGATAGAACGTGCAATATTACTCTTTCTTGTTGGCCAATTTTTAGCAATGGATATTTCACAAATATGTAATAACCATTAGAAGATAATCATTTATTATATTTTTGCACCCTTCTTGAAGTGGTAGATGGTACCATAAAGTCGAACACTGAGGTGAAAATTTTACAATTTATAAATTATCAAATGTTATGAAATGCTAGGAATGTTATAGTTGGAGTTCATTACAAAGGCACCCAAATATTTTAACCAATATTTTGAATTTATTAAATACTAAAATAACCCTCAAATGAAAACCTACAATGATATAAAAAAATTCTCTATTTGATGTTGGAAAACCTATACACCATGGATAATCCAACAACAATTGTTATTACTTTCTAGATAAGATAGATTTCTAAGGAACATATGGATTATAATACTCTACCCTTTTATATGGCATATTTGAAGAGAATGTATTTTTAAAATTCTAGTGAATAATGTTTCTTATTGTGATGAGGCAATCTTCAAAATGGATCTGCCTATCCTAAAAATTATTATTGCTACCATAAAAAAATATTCATAAAAATAAATTTTATAATTTGATAAAGAAACAATATTGATATTGGAATTATCTCCTCGTCTATTGGGTGCTTTTTCATAAAAAAATATTTAAAATATATTATACTTGGAAAGGGTAGATGAGAGAAGTTACATTCTAAAAATGATAAAAAAGTAAGTGGTTTTCTTAATTTTTTCAAATTTTGTCCTAATTGAACAAGAAATTTAAAATATTTAAGCACAAAATCTTTATAAATGATTGTAATATAAAATATTAATTTTGTTTTGGCTCAAATTTTTCTCTTTGAGGGATATTTTCAAAGTAAATAATCACTTTAAAAAACTATTCAAATAACTATGTGTAGATCAATGTCATTTATTTATTTTTTAATAGGAAAGTTAGAAACTTTTATTTGTAAACAAAAATTACATGACAATTTAAGCTTATGGACTAGTTTTATCAGAAATCAAACGAAACTAGGAAAAAATTATAAAAAAAGTTACATTTTTGAAATATAGACATGACCATCAACAATAGATTTTAATTTTAGTTTTATAAAAAAAGAATTAAAAAAAAAGTCATTTACCACATTGCTAAAGTGATTTTAAGGTTGTCTTTTTATGGCATTGTACTTTCAAGTCCAAGGTTAAGGATTGTGTTTCTTGGCCTTAATCAAACATAAATGCATGAGTTTTGAATGTCAAATGTTATGAAACATATACCTATTTCAAAAGGCATGCTTATTTTGAAAAGGAGTAGAAATCTAATGAGACTAGAAATACATACCAATTGTAAAATATGATGTAATTAGACTTGAAAGAACTTATTTTGCACAAAAATGAGTAACCATTTTGAAAAAATTAAAGGGATACACATTTTAAAAATAAAATGAGTATGCATTTTTTCCGAGTATAATTTTTAGTTTGAGATTTTTTGATTAAGTAAAACAGGTTTTACAGGGTGCCTGAAACCCACAGGTCTAGAACAAAAGAAAGAAACCCAAAAAAAAAAAACAAGAAGAAGACCACTAAAAGACTAGGGCTGGAAAACCACAGCAAGGAAGACCGGCCTAGGCTAGAGACAGCCAAGGCACTGCCTAGAAGTCGAATAGAAGAAAGGACTAATCCAAGAGTGGTGGAAGAGAAGCAGAAGCAGCTGACCACCAAGCGAGGAATTAAGGTTGTAAGATTTCTCCCTCAGTGCACTGAAGTCATTCCTTTTCAAGGGTACTCTTCACATCTCTAGGAAATTCATCTCCATTTTTCGATATCAGCTTAGCATCCTTAGTGACTGCCAAGTTGGCAAACTAGTCTGCCACCCCATTGGCTTCCCTATACGCATGGGAGATGAACACCTTATCAAAGGAGTTAAGAATGGTTTGAGTTTCAACTATAATGTTGGCTATAGTCCAAGAGGGAGGGTGAGATAGGTTGAGGCAATTGATGATGTTCATCGAATCACCTTCTAGCCAAAGCCACTTAACCCCCTGATCTTTAGCAAGTTTGGTAACTTGAAGAGCCACACAGGCTTCGGCATAGTGATTTGTCTGAGCACCCAAGGGGAGACAGATCACCATAGTGCCAATGCCAAAGTTATTCTTGATTATTCCTCCACTTCTAGCTTGACCAGGGTTCCCTTTCACCATGCCATCAAAGTTGGCTTTGGTCCAACCAGTCAGAGGACTAGTCCACACACAATTATGTCCTATTTCCTGAGTAGTAGCTCAGGCCTTTCCTGCAAGAAGTTTAGATATACCATAGTAGAAAAGATTCTCCTTAATAGCATGAATGATTTTTTCAAAGATAATTTTAGAGGGAGAAGAACAATCATGAAAGATACAATTATTACACTCCTTCTAGATCCTCCAACAAAAATGAGGAAGAATCTAGGTACAGAATAACTTGAAGTCCTGATCAAACCTTTTGAAGACCCATTGGGAGAATAGATCACTAAAAGATAGGGGAAAACACCATAAGAGATTCAGGAATGAAAAGAGGAGTTGCCAAATTTGACTAATAAAGGAGCAATGAATGATAAGGTGATCCATAGATTCCTCTTGACATTTGTAGAGAACACATCTATTTGTGAATTGGAACTCGTGCTTAATTAGATTATCCACAATAAGGATATGGTTCTAGAGTAGGAGCCAGAAGAAGACATTGATTTTGGGTGCGAGACCAAGAATCCAAGCTTTGGCCCATAGTGGATTCAAATCATGGATTTGGATGGTCACTAAAGAATAGGCGAAAGCCACTGTGTAATTCCCATTCGAAGAATCCTCCCAGATAATCTTGTCCTGCTTGGGATAAAGAGTAACCACATTGAGAGTAGTCATCAAAGGAGATAGGTGCTGAGAAATTTGAGTGAGATCCACCCATTTTTCATCCCTTCTATAATTACATACCTGAGTCCTATAGGTTTGAGATCAGACATGTCTCCAGGTGTATAGAGTGTCAAAATTTCTTAGACTACCCATCTAAAGCCAATTGTCATTCCAAAAATTGACAGAATGACTATTACCTATTTTCCACTTATCCCTGGATTTAGCTAGCTCCTTGGTGACAAGGTAATTCCAAATGAAAGAACCTTTGGGGGAATCTGCCTCTTTAAAAAATCTATTGAGTGAGTTATGCAAGAGATATTTTTCTTCAAAGGTGTCCCTCCACTTGCCGATGCTATTGAAAAATCTCTAGATCTATTTGGCTTGAAGGGCTTTGTTAAAAGGTCTCAATTTCCTTAAACCAAGGCCACCAACAATTTTAGGTCGACACACTTTCTCCTAGCCAATTAGGGGAATGCGCTTGGATTCCTTAGTAGTAGACCATAGGAATCTTCTCTAGATTCTTTCCATGGCTTTCGTAGCTTTAGCCGGGATAGGGAAAAGGCTGAGGGCATACGTGGGAAGATTTTGTAAAGTAGACTTTACTAGCTAGATCTTACCAACCTAGCTAAGGATGACCCCTTTGCAACCAGAAAGCTTCCTGTTAAATCTATCTATTAGTTTGTTCCAAAAGGCTTCCAGAGGTTTGACACCTAAGGGCAGCCCCAAGTAGGTAGAAGGTAAGGTATCAATGCCATATCCTAGAATATGAGAAATTTTCCTCTGTCTAGCTTCAGGTGTGTCGATAAAGAAAAGAGCACTTTTGTTCCAGTTGATAGTTTGGCCTGTAGCCCTAGTATAATTGTTAAGAATGTCCCTCACCACTCTTGCTTCTCCCATTGAAGCCTCAGCTCCAAGAATGGTATCATCCATGAATTTCTAGTGTGTAAAGACAATTTCACCAGAGGAGGGATTGATGCCTTTTAGGTCCCCAGTCAGTTTAGAGGCCGAGATAAGTTTCCCCAGGCACTCAGCAAGAATGATGAAGAGAACGGGGGAGAGAGGGTCCCCTTGTCTTAGGCCCCTAGTTGGTTTGAAGAAGGAAGGCGGGGAGCCATTAATCATGACCGCCAAGGAAGGGGTTAAGATGATTTGAAAGAGAAGCTTGCAGGAATGGGAGTTGAAACCAAAAGCTTCAAGAACTCTGAGAAGAAACTACTAGTCCACCTGGTCATAGGCCTTGGAGAGGTCAAGCTTGAGAAGAAAGCCTTCCATTTTTCCTTCTTTTAATGAATGAATAACTTCATGCACCATCATTATGGAATCCAGAATCTATCTACCAAGCACAAAGCCAGATTGTTGCTACAAAATCAAGGAAGGGAGGACTCTGAGAATCCTAGAGGTGATAACCTTGGAGATGATCTTAAAGAAGGAATTGCATAGGCTTATGGGTATGAATTTCTCAAAAGAATCCGCACCAGAGGTCTTGGGAATTAGCACTAGGAAGGTGGTATTGAGTTCTTTGAGGAGGTTCTTCAAGACAAAAAATTCTTGCACAGCTTGAACCACATCAGCTTTCACCACTTCCCAATAAAGGTGAAAGAGGAACATAGGGAAGTCATCCAGTCCAGGGGCTTTGTCCCCTGGAATAGAGTCTAGAGCTTTCTTGACTTTAGTCATGTCTGAGCTAGAGCATAAGTCTTTATTTTGATGATCATTGATGATTCTTGGTATATTATCAAGGAGATAGATCTGGTCTTGTTCAGATATCCCCTGATCTTTAGAGAGAAGCTGAGAAAAGTAAGTGATTGCCTCATTAGTGATATCCTTGTCCTCCTTAAGAGCTTGGTCTCCCTTCTTGATTCTACTTATCCTATCAGCAGCTTTGTGTCTCATAGTGGAAACATGGAAAAAGCGAGTATTTCGATCCCCTTCCCTAAGCCAGATGGACCTCGATCTCTACTTCCAAAAAGTTTCCTCTTACCCAATAATGTTATGGTAATGTGAAAGGATTACTTTTTCTTTTTGCAATCTATCTTTAGCATAGCCCTGTTTCTAGATTTTGGCTTGAATGAAGTTAAGTTCATTGAGAGTCTTATCTTTAGAGGTAAAGATGTGACCAAATTCCTCTATGTTCCAATTTTTGACATTACATTTGATATTCCTTATCTTTTTTGCCAGTCTAAACAAGGTTGTGCCCTCAACATCTATGTTCCACCAATCTTTGACTTTATTGAGAAAATTAGGATGGGAAACCCACATCTTTTCAAATCTAAAGGGAAAGTTCCTTTTCTTGTCATTCTGATCTGGGGAAAGTGAGATGGGGGAGTGGTCTGAGCCTGCACAAACCAGGGCTGAGAGGTTAAGACTGTAGTTGTTTAACCAGTTTGGAGATTACAAGGCCCTATCCAAATGAACTTGAATGCAATCCATTCCAATCCACCTATTTGACCAGGTGAAGTTAGCACCTTGAAGATCCATATCCAGCAGAGCCAAGTCATTGATGAAGTCCATTAGGTCTTGTCTACTTTCAGAATCAGGTGCTAATTCATCCTTTTTTTCCCCTTCTCTAAGTCGGGTGTTGAAGTCCCCCATAATAATACCTTTAGTCTAGTTAAGAGGGGCAATGGTGGAGATGATCTTATTCTAGTAGGTCTTTCTTTCTCTTTTAGAGTTAGGAGCATAAATATTCAAAATAAACCAACTTTCATTATCTTTTATTCTAGTAAAATGCTTGAGAAGTAGGTTACCTCCTTCATAGATGACATTGACTCTGAAGTGATGCAAGTTCCATATAGTAATAAGGCCCCCAGAAGCTCCCTTAGCATTAGTAGCTCTATTATCCATAGATTTGCTGAATTTAATTTTCTCTAACTTATCCTTTTGCATTTTTGTTTCTTGAATTAAGAAAATGTCCAGTCTGTGATCTCTTATCATATTTCTGATGACATCTTTCTTGTGTGAGCTATTTATCCCATGAATGTTCCAAGAGATGACTTTCATTTCTTTATGGATGTGTTGTAAGCTTGGATAGAAACCTAGTTTCCATCCATTTTGTTCAAGCTCGCTTCTACTTGCCTAAGTTGGCTTGTCCTTTTTCTTTTTGGGGTATAGTTTCTACCCCTTCACTCTTCATTTTTTCCTGCTTCTGGTGGCTGCTGGGGAAATTAGAGATGGGTCTGTGCTGCTTGGTTTCTTCTTCTTGCGAACTGAGATCCAACCCTACTTTTCTTCCTTATGCTTGGCAAAAAGCTCCACCATGATGTTGAATTGGTTTGGGGAAGATGAGAGCATCAGGTCCTCAATCTGTTGGTACTTCCCAGGTTCTTGCATCTCAAGGCTAGGAAAAGAGTTGTTCACACCAACCACAAGAGGGAGCAATGGACTCCAGGACCAAGGAAATAGAGATGGTGCCTAAGCATGAGTCACCACCTTCAATCTAAGCTTCATTCTTGTTTTATTCCTTTGATTCTTGTTGATTGGCTACATCCAGATCCAGACCCAAAAGCCGGGGTGGGGGGAACTCTGCCAGTCTCTTCAAGTTGGGTCAACATTAGCTTCTCCACATCCCTGGAATCCTTTGTATCTGGATTGGGAGATGGTAGTTCTTTTTTCTTCCAGATTCTTTTGGTTTTTGGCTTTGGTTCCTCCTAAGAGACACCTTTATTTTTCTTTCTAAGTGCTTGTCTAGCTTTCCTATCTATCCCTTTTGCCCGAAGGACAAGACAAGGTTTGGCTTTGTGACCTACTTTCTTGCAGTGGAAACAAGAAAAAAGGATACTTTCATAGTCCATTTTTTGCACACACTTTCCTAGCTTGGAACGAAGCTCAATAACTTCCAGCATATCCTTGCCTTCTTCCACTCTGATACAAATCCTGGCAAAGGTGAGATGGCTCCTAGTGATTGTAACAAGGTCAATGGAAAGAAGGGTACCAATAGATTTGGCTATCTTGTCAAAGATATCTTCATTCCAGAACTCCATGGGTAGTTATGGCAGTCTCACCCACATCAGGGCCTGGAATAAGAAGGAGTCGTTAAGATCTAGATTAGGTGACTATTTTTGTAATGCCAAAGTGGCCTTTCCTATGGCCCAAGTGCCAGCACAAAGGATCTTATCTAGGTCCTCTTTACAGGAGAACTCAAAAGACAAAAACCCCTTTGCCATAGCAGAGACCTGTACATGACCCTTCAAGTCCCATTTTTTTTAGCAAAGATCCTGACAATGTCAATATTTGGCCTAGAGCCAAGAAACTTGTCCACCAGAATATTGTCCATGGATGCAATGTTGTGGTCAACCAGTTCGTCAGGTATTTCTAAAACAAAGTTGCCTTTTTCCTTATCTAATATGTCCTTAATGGATGGGAAAGAGGACTTGCCTGAGTGTTGAACCTTAAAGGATACTAGTTATTTACAAAATTAGAACCAATAATGATACAAGAGTAGCCTGGGTGTAAGAGCAATCTTGCATCACCCAAAAAAATATTTTTGTTTGCTTTTCAATAAGGGCTATCTTGTGCAGAGTTGCTATTTATGGAAACTTACTATTTTTATTAAGTTGGTCATATGATCTCAGAATGTTTTGATTTCATAGTTGGAGGCTCATCCTAGTCATTTATGCCTACCAATTGAGTTTCATTACCACATCATCAGTATTGGTGAAGTTATTGAGGTTTTTGGGTATAAAATCTTTCAGGTCAATTTTGAAGGCCTTAGTGGCTTCAGATAGTGATCGACCCCTAGCTGATTGGTGTTAGCACATGTTAGGCACTGTAGATCTCATCATGGCATTTCCAAAAAGTGGTTACAATAAAAAAAAAATAGAGCTATGGTCAAAAATTTATGGCCTCCGGAAGTTGGGCATTTTGTATTTCTTTTGAGCCGATCCTATTGTAAAAATTGTGAAAATAAAATAATTCTTGGTATAGTCGGCCTTAAGGGATAAATTTTTGGAACCTTCCCGGGTGATGGAAATTGCCTATATAAAGAAGACTTGTAGTATTTTCTAGACAGTTATGGGTAGTAGATCTGGGTCTTGATTTGAGGCTTTGTCCTATAGAATATTGTAAGGGAATGCCCATGTGGCTTTGCATATTGTAAATCTAAAAGTTTGTAATTCCACATTTGTGGAGATAATAAGAAGCCAATTTTATGTTCTTGCATATTGTTGTTGTTTCTCTATTTCTACTATGTGTTTGTGGTATTAAGGGGAGCACCCTTCATCAAGTGGTATCAGAGCAAGAGTTCTTGGGTGTCTAAACAGATTGCCGATTGTGAGGCAGTTTGGACCGAGATTGTGGGTTAGGGTTTTTGTGTAAACAAATCATTGATTGTGAGGTAGTTTGCACTAGGAGCATGGTTAGGGTTTCTATGTAAATAGATCACCGACTGTGAGGTAGTTTGCACTAGGGCCGTGGTTAGGGTTTTAGTGAGAATCATGAAAATGCTCAACGAAGGGAACATGGTGGGAGAGATGGTGTTGTAACACCTAAGGTTAGAGCGCTCCAGAGACAAGTGCGAGCATTGTAAGAGGAGATTCATAGAGGAATAAATCTTAATGTCAGAGATGAAAGCGAGGATGAAGCTGAAGAAGAAGATCAAGAAGGAGAAGTCAAAGTTGTGAACCAAGAGGAAAAAAGACTTTTCTGAGCCATTTCAAAGATCGAGAAGAGACCTAAGATTGAGGTTTTGACATTTTCTAGAAATCTTAACATAGAGGAATTGATCAACTAGATCAATGAATGTGAAGAATATTTTGAGTATGAAGATATTGAGGATCCTGATTGGGTCAAGTTTGCGAAGGCCAGACGGAAGGGTCATGTGAAGATTTGGTGGCAAGAGATTCAATTGGAGTGAAATCAAAGAGGAAAGGATTAAATCACAAGATGGAATCAGATGGTGGATAAATTGAAGTAACAGTTCATCCTTGTTGATTATGAGCTTGACCTACTAAAGAAAATGCAAAGTTTGAAGCAAGTGAGATGATCTGTTCAGGAGTATACAAAGGAGTTCTATTGAATCCTCATCAGAATAGGACATGCAGAAGCTGATAAGGAGAAATTTTCCCATTACCTTAATGGGTTGAGGCCGAGAATTTAGGATGAGTTGAATCTAGTTTGAATGAATAGTATTGAAGAGGCATGCCTATTTTCCCTAAAAGTAGAGGAAAAGATGAACAAGAAGTTTGAGAGCAGACAAAGCGAAAGAGGTTGTGATGGAAGATCTGGTGAATGGTCATATGGAGATCAAAATGAAGATCTGAAAAAGTAGGTTGAGGCCAGTAACAGTTAGGATTAGAGAGGAGATAATTTCAATCATTTCCAAGATCAGAACAATAGAGATCAGAGAGGAAGAGGAGGAGGACAAGGTTCTAGAAGAGGAGGCTTCCATGGAACATGTTTTCACTGTGGAGAAGAAGGTCATAGGGCATTTGAATGTCCTCAATGCCAAGGAAGGATGGATAGGAGGAATGAAGGCCAGGCTAAAGTTGCACTTGTAGATGAAGATGCCAGGTCATCAAATTTTGAAGATGCTAAAAGAGGAGAAACATTGATTAACAAAAGAGTCCTACTGAGTGGTGAGAATGAACCTGAACAAAGGAGGAGCCTATTTTACACTAGATGCAAGTTCGAGGGTAAGTGTTGTGATGTGATTATTAATAGTGGTAGTACTGATAATTTGGTGTCAAAAGAGATGGTGAAAAAGTTGAAGCTCAAGAGGTAGAAACATCCACATCCATATTGGGTTGCCTGGGTACAGGATGACCACAACGTCATGGTTAGTGAACAGTGCCTAGTGAAGTTTAAGATTGGCAGGTACCATGATGAGGTACTATGTGATATCATATCTATGGATGCATGTCATATGTTGTTGGGTAGACCTTGTCAGTTTGATAGATGTGTTGTACATGATGGTCGTGCAAATACCTATTCCCTGACAAAGGATGGAGTGCGACATAAGCTAAAGCCATTGAATGACATAGAAGAAAAGGTATGTGGTAATGCAAGAATAAATTTTGTTGATAGAGGAAATTTATTAGATGGTATGCGACATGAGCATATGTATTTTACCTTAATTCATAAGGATGGGAAAGAGGAAGTAGAAGATGTACCTATAGAAGTTCTAGATTTATTGAATGAGTTTCAAGATATTGTATCTGATAATGTGCCTGATGGATTACCACCAGTAAGAAAGATCAATCATCAGATGGACTTGATTCCAAGAGCTAGTTTTCCAAATAAGGTAGCACATAGAATGACACTAGCAGAAAGTGAAGAGTTGAAGATAGATTTGAAGTTTAGTTCATCACATCATCCACCGATTGTATATGGAAGTAGTCCCAGAAATGCATCTGAGTTGAGGAAGATAGATAAAGGAGAAATAAGTAATTCTGAAGCTGAGGATTTTTCAAAACATTTGAAGAAAATCCATGAGGAGGTGAGGAAGCACATTACCAAGATGAATGCGCAGTATAAGGCTAAGGCATATGAGAAAAGGAGGCATAAGAATTTTAGGTTGGAGATGAAGTCATGGTTCATTTGCAGAAGGAAAGATTTCTAGTTGCTACATATAACAAGTTGAAAATGAATAAGTTTTTGCCATGTAAGATACTAAAGAAGCATGATTTAATAAATACATATGAGGTCAAGTTGCCTACTGAGCTGAATATTTCACCAGTATTTAATCTTTCAGATCTGACATAGTATCATGAAGGAGGTGTTGAAGATAAGGTTACAACAACATAGTGGAGTATTCTAGCAACTAGTTTAGATATCAAGGAGATTGAAGACATACTAGATAGTTGTGTTAGAAGAAGTACAAGGAACTAGACATATGAAGAGTATTTGGTCAAATGGAAAGGATGACCTATTGAAGATTCATCATAGCTAGCAAAGGAGGAGGTTAACTGTCTTGGTTTTCCTTTGCACACCTGAGTCGTGACAGGGTCACTTCTCAAATTACCCCAGGTGTCTGACGCGGGAGCATCCTGGGTGTAAGAACAATCTTGCATCACCCAAGAAAATATTTTTGTTTTCTTTTCAATAAGGGCTATCTTGTGCAGAGCTGCTATTTGTGGAAACTTACTATTTTTAGTAAGTTGATCATATGATCTCAGAATGTTTTGATTTCACAGTTGGAGGTTCATCCTAGTCATTTCAGCCTACCAGTTGAGTTTCATTGCCACATCATCAGTATTGGTGAAGTTATTGAAGTTTTTGGGTACAAAATCTTTTAGGTTAATTTTGAAGGCCTTAGAGGCTTTGGATCGTGATCAACCCCCAGCTGACTAGCGCTAGCACATGTCAGGCACTATAGATCTTGTCATGGAGTTTCTGAAAAGTGGTTACAATAGAAAAATAGAGCTACAGCTAAAAAGTTATAGCCCCTAGAAGTTGGGCTACCTAAAAGCATAGTTTGTATTTCTTTTGAGCCGACCCTATTGTAAAAATTGTGAAAATAAAATAATTCTATGTATAGTCGTCCTTAAGGGCTAAATTTTTGGAACCTTCTTGGGTGTTGGAAATTGCCTATATAAAAAAAGCCCATAGTGTTGTCTAGATAGTTCTGGGTAGTTGATCTGGGTCTTGATTCGAGGCTTTGTCCTATAGAATATTGTAAGGGAATGCCCATGTGGCTTTGCATATTGTAATTCTAAAAGTTTGTAATTCCACATTTGTGGAGATAATAAGAAGCCAATTTTATGTTCTTGCATATTGTTGTTGTTTCTCTGTTTCTGTTATGTCTTTGTGGAATTAAGGGGACCACCCTTCATCAAATAATTTCTAGTGAGATTCTATTTTTAATATGTTGATCCTATATATGGATCCATATTTTTGTAGGTACACATGAGTATGATGTTATAGAATGATTTATATGTTAAACCATGAAATTGGTCCTAAATAAAACCCAGTGTTATCTTATTATCTTTTTTATTTAACAAAGATGTCATTTGGAAGATCATTATTTTTTTAGCAACCTAAAAATGTTTATAATTAAAGAAATTATTTAATTTTATTAATTAATTCATTAGCATCATCTTCTGTTATTTAAATAAATTTATTTATTAAATTCATTTGTCTTTTCTATTCTATAATTAGATAAATGTTCTTTATTTAATTATCCTAAATACTACATTTTTATACTATTAATTAAATAAATATTTATATTGATTTAATTAATTTATTATCACATCTTTCTAATTCTAACCCTTCATATTATTCATATGGATCACAATATAAATTTATTGTCATGTGAAAAATGTTACCTCACTCTTTATTCATCTTCTCTCTACTTTTCACATGTTTAAGTTCATTTAATATTAAGATGCACCTCTTAATTTCATCTCTTCATTCACTTTAATATCTTTATCCTATTTATTTTCACCTACCCTCTTAATATTTCCTTTCATTTCTTAGCCTTTAATGTCAAACTTGATTCTTTTGGAGGCTTGTGTAAAGGAGGATATTTCCTTCTCATTGGGCCTAACTATAATTGTGATCATACTTACACATTATCAATTACTTGCTAGCTCTCTCACTATCATATTTTCATTATCAATCAACTGCACTATTTCTTTATGACACTATGGTGGTGCTTAATTTTGAAAGCAAATTATTATTATCTACAAGATCATTATGGATAGGAAAACAATGATGACAAGCTTATCGTGTGTATGGAGGTATATTTGTTTAATATATGATCATACACTTGATTGAAAAATCTATTAGTGTTGTTAGTTTCATTGTAGATATTAGGCCCCTGATTGGGGTGTTTAAGGGTCTACAAAAGGTTAATAATTCAACATACACAATTGTTACCTTGAAATTTTGATAAATGAACTTTTATATTGATGTTGATAATCAAATCTTTAACAAGGTCTTGAATTAATGATGGTTAAAATTTCTTATATTAGTAGTGAATGTATATTTACAAATATTATAAAATCCTTCCAAAATGAATCAACTATGAATTGGAGATGTAATAACATTTTAAATAACGCCTATAAATTTTTGTACAATATTTATTTATTAGGAAGAAGATAATATTGACAAGGGACCTAACAAAACATAATTTTGTAGGAATTATGCAATTAAGTATTCATTTAATATTTTAATGGAGATTTATATTCATTCCTAGAAGTTAGATAAGAAAATTGAGCTCGAATGATACATATCACTAAGGGGGTTTTCTAAATGTAGAGGTCTTCATGAAACACTATAACTATTTTTATATTGTTACACTATATGTATTATCATTTCTTATGCTTCATCATAGTGTCATCTAAAATTCATTTCACATTTATTATTCTAATTCATGTTCATTTATTTTAGAGATTTTTATTTTATTAAGGAAAAAGAAGGTTTTGAAGGGGCCCCATAACCCTCTTAAATTAAATTTTGTTGGGGATCATAACCTCACCAAGATGAATAGATGCAATAGATAAAATAGTTACAAAATAGAAACCCAAAACTATAAAATAGACAACATATTTACAACATATATCATGCAATGCTTTGATTTCCTAGACGATCCCAAATGAAGGTCATCGCCTTACATCACATAAATAATCTCCAAAGAAAGGAGAACCTTAGGGTTTTGAAAGGGACCCAAAACCTTAATATTGGGTTTTAGCATAGATCCCAAAACCATCATTACAATCAGCCATAAAAGATTAGTCATAAAGAAACTAGTTGAAACTATGGGGTTTTAAAAGGCTCTCCAAACTAGAATAGGTCTCCTAATAAATGAGATCCATATGGTTTTAATGGATCCAAGAACCATAACATTTGGTTTTGACATTCAACTCTCACAACCATCATCAAAAACCACCTCAAAAGATTGATCATCATAAATTGAACTAATAATATGGAAGTTTTGAAGGCATCCAAAAGATTCACTAGAAACCTCAAAAGATAAGGAAGATAAAAACTTGCTAATACAATGGGCTTAAAAGTGGAACCCAAAAAAAGCTAGATATGAGCACTAGGGACCTCCCAGAAGAAGAACATATTTCCCCCAATATAACTCCCCTCCAACTCAATAGAAGGGGATGCCACCTCCATAGGAAAGTATGAATAAAAGGTAATCCTTCTTTAAAACTACTTCCAAAACAACCCCTCATCCCAACAACAAGTAGCAAGAGAAATAAAATCTAAGTTACTTCCAACCACACCTACAATACATATGACCCCCTCCATATATGATGAAACCACCTCAATATGAAATGACCTTAGGGAAGACACCAACTAAGGAGCCACAATTTCTACCAAGTTGCAAGAAGGAACCTTAGAGAAAAGAGAGAGGACTTCACCTCAATAGAAACCACTAAGGGAATAGACTGAAGATTTCTCAAGAGAGTCCAATGAAATTAAAATAAAAAATAGCACCAGACTCCACCTAGGTTACAAGAAACCCCAAAACCTAAAACTCTCCTTAACCAAAAACAAAAAGGGGCCAAAATAGGCCCTTGAAAATTATCAGCATCTAATTGGACACATTCATAAAAAACTTAGAAATGTTCAACCACTAGTTAAATACCAAAGAAATGGTAAAACTCACATCCTCCACAAGAGCCATGCTAAACTCACAACATCTAAAGAGCCAAGGAATCTTGATATAACTAGATCTATAACACATGAAGATCCAACCATAAAATTTAAAGTTATTCCTTTGTAATCAACATATGACTTGAAATAGAACCAATAGCAAACTAGAAAACCAAGCATACCACAGATAGAGATACCAAAGGATATGAAGCCATGCCAAGAAGAAAACCTATCAAACCACAAAGATTAAAACACCACCCTAGGATGAAAGCATCTTTAGGAGGAACATCATGTATAGTTGGTGACAAGGATGTGATGGGGACAATAGGTGTCAAAGATGTCATTCCCACCATGCTTTTCACCAAGAGAACACTCAAATGGGGCTAAAGGGGAAAGAAGGAGATCTCTCAAGCCAAGAAAAAATTTAGATCTAAACTATATTAGTATAACCCAAATAATGTAGGGTTACTAATGCAAGGATCATTTCTAACCAAGTGCTAAGTAAAATGACTCCTTTTCCTAGGAGTCAAATGACATCAAATAGGAATACAAATATAATGAAAATACTAAGGAAATAGATCAAATATGTAATAAAAAATAAAATAAACAAAGGGAAGAATGATAACTGGCCTTAGAAATGATTGAGGGATGTGTCTATGCATAGATCTATATGTTAGAAACTACAATTGAAACAATTGTTATATTGTCATTTATGTCAAACCTTAACTGGTAAGATAATTTCTATCTAGTAGAGTACCATATATTTTGATTGATGAAGAGGATTTGAAAAGAGGAGATAATAAGAAGACCTAAGGAAGGGTTGAGTTATCTAATAATTTAATGGGTACTTGATTAGTTGGCACATTGACAAGGTAATGTGTTGTTCATCTTTAACACTAAGTAAAGAAAAAAGACTGGAAGCATAGGCTTAACCCAGAAAAAGTGAAGAAATTTAGTTTAAGCTGAGTGATGCTAGTGTTGACTGAGCTCTAGAATAAGCCAAGAAAATATAGTGTCAACTGAGCATCAGTAATTTCTAAGCAATAGATAACTCACTGAGCGAAGATAGAATTTGACAAGAAGAAATTTTTTAGCGATGACATATATTTAGTAATGACCGAGGAGATGAACTTAATATTCATGGAGTGTCATTAATTTATAGTTTGTGAAGGAATTGAGAATCCCTGCTGACATAGTTCAATTCTTGGGATATGTAAAATGTACTGAAAATATTAATGAATGGTATGGAGCATTTAATGCATGGTAAACTATTTTCTTATGGATTCAAGAATAAGTTTTAAGATGTATCTTGAGGAAAAAGACAAGAATAAAATAATGGAAGGATTCGATGAATCTGACCTAAACCTAAGATTTACAGAAGAGATTAAGAGACAAAAGATTAATCTACCTGATCAAGGAGGTATAAGGATGACCTAATTGTAAGGTAATGAAGAGTGTGAGAGAGGTTGATGTTATTTACTAATGAATCTAAGAAGAAGGCTAAGGTGATGCTATGAAGAGCTGAACATAGTTGTGATGATTGCTTGAAGGGAATTCTGAGGAGATCAGAGATGGAGATGGAAATGAAGGTTAGACATTGAATCAACATATGAGTATATTGGATCTGTATTTGCAAAGTGATTTGTATATTTTAGATCAAAACCTATTATTTCTTTCTAACCATTGTATCAGTCAAAATCCTTTAATTAAGGTTCACCTAATAGTCATTTTGTAAACCCTTTAATCAAGGTGACATTCTAATTGAATGCTCTTAATCCCTCTAATAAGACCACTCTTAACAAGGTGATTAAATCCTTTAACAAGATCACACATAACAGTGTGTGTTGTAAACCTTTAAGAGGGTTGGCTTCTCACAAAGATCACTTCAAAAGAGTGAAAATTAGTAGCATGTTACAAGTGGTTTTTCCCAAATTAGGTTTCCATGTTAAATCCTGGAATTATACTTGTGTGAATGTTGTTTGATGAGAATTTTGTTGAAAGTTTTATATTATGCAAGTTTATTACTTTGGGACAATGGACTCCAAATTTTATGTTACTGATATATTCAATAGAGACTGAGTGAATTTATGATTAGATCTAATTTTAATAATAGCTAGAAAGTTGAATTAGTACATCTAGACTTGAGGATAACTAATTCACCCCCCTCTCAAGTATTCTAAAATCATTCTAGCAATTGGTATTAGAGCTATTGGTGCTTGTAAGGAGAAAAGTTTAAAGGTACTTCAAGCTAATGATCAAGATGTACAAAAAGGAGGTACCAAAGTTAAACAAGAAGAACTTCCTTGCATGGAAGATTTTGATGAAATTGCACCTACCTAGTATTGGTGATTTGAAGAAACACTATGTGGAAAATGACTATATACCACCTGCTGCTCCCATGACTGCCGAGGGGATGAAAGAAAGACAAGAACACAATCAGGCAATTTTGGAGATTGCATCTTCCCTAAGCTATCCTAAATTTGAAGATATGAAGAACTATACTAATAAATAGAAAATGTAGGACACTCTAGCATCTATCTATGATGGGGACACAAGTGTACTAAGAGCCAAATCTGAAAGTTTGAGAGGTAAGTTTGATGAACTGAAAATGCAAGAACGTAAAAAAGTTGCTCAATATTGTGGCAGAATTAATGAGGTAGTAAATGCTATTAGAGGAGATAATAGAAACATTAATGATGAAACTGTTATTAGTCAAGTGTTTAGAACCTTTCTTCCCATCTGTGCCATTAGACTATTTGCAATACAAGAATCAAGATGTAATCCTGGTAATGTCCTAACTTTGGAAAGTCTAGTTGGAAAGATTACTACTTTTGAACTATCCAATTTTGATAATTTTACTATTCACAACATTGAATCTACATTCAAGTCTCAAATGGCCCTTCATAAGCCCACAAAAGGAAAAGAAATATGTGTGAGCAGTGACAGTAACAATGAAAGTGATAGTGAAACTTTTAATGATGATGTAGATGATCTTGATCCACTTATGGCTAGAAGGCTACCCAGAGGAAAAGAAAAATTCAAAGGTAAATTTCCTATTATCTAGTTTTTATGTAAAAAAGTTAGCCATATTGTAGAAAGATGCCCTAATAGGACTGGCAAGGATGAAAGAAGGGAAATTAAGTATAAAGACAAATGAAATGACATAGATCACAAAATATATAGAGATTACAAGGATAAAGGTAAGAAATCTTGTTATATTGTTGAAGAGGAACTAACAATGAAACTAGTGAGTTTGATTATTATGATATAGAAGTTGTTTATGTTGCTATGAAAGATGATTCTGATGAAGATGAGAAAACTGTACTTATTTCATATGTGAGTAAAGGTGATAAATGGATTATTGATAGTGGTTTCTCATATCAGATGACTAGTGATAAAAGTAAGTTTGAAACCCTAAATCATTACAAAGGTAGAAGTGTTAAGTTTGGTAATGATGCACCATGTCCTGTGAAATGAAAAGGATCGGTAAGATTAGCTGATAAGATCAGATGTGATAATGTGTATTGGGTTGAAGATCTTAACTATAATTTGATGAGTGTTGCACAGTTGAATAGTACTGGTTACCGAGTTGAATTTCATCACATGAAGGATAAAATATTTGATGCCACTAGCAAATTAATTGGAAGTGGAAAATAGATAAGAGGTAATTTGTTCTATCTAGACCTATCTAAAGAAACATGTTTGTTTGTACAATTTTATTACACATGGTTATGGCATAAGAGGTTGTGTCATGTGAACTTTGATAATTTGGTAAATATTTGGAAGATGAAGAAAGTTACAAGTTTTGAAAAATTGAAGAAACCTAATAATGAGATGTATAAACAGTGACAATTGGGAAAAATGACAAAGTCTAGTTTCAAGAGCAAGACATATACTTTTGACAATATTTTGGAATTGGCTCATACTAACCTTTGTGGACCTATGGGTGTGCAAAGCTACTATGGTGATAAATATTTCATTCTGTTTGTTGATGACTATTCTAGAATGATGACTATGATGTTTCTAAAAGAGAAATCTCACTAATTTTAGTTGTTTATGTGGTATTTGGAAAAAATTGAGAAAGAAATAGGTAAAAGCTTCAAATTTTTGAGATATGATAGAGGAGAGTTCATATCAAATGAATTCAATATATTCTACAATGATAGAGGAATAAAGAGACAAATCTCTTCACCTAGGACACCTCCACATAATGGTATAATAGAGAGAAGAAACAAATCAATTATGGACTGTGCTAGAATATTGATTATAGAGAAGAATTTTGTACAAAAATATTGGAGAGAAGTTATAAGTGTACAACTATTTATACCTTGAACCAAGTACAAATCAAGAAAGGTAAAAATGCTATACCTTTTGAATTATGGCATGGTTATGCACCTAATGTAAATACTTTAAGGTCTTCTAAAAAAATGTTATATACTGAAAGATAGTAGGAATGGAAAACTTTATGCTAAAAGTGATGAAGGCATATTCATAGGATATTCCACTAAAACAAAAGCTTACAAGTGTTTCGATTCTAACACTAACAAAATTGTGAAAAGTTAAAATGTTAGAGTTGATGAATATGCAAAAAAGAATGAAGTTGGGTACAAGAAAGAACCTGATGATTATAGATCTTTTGTATACATGGAAGAAGGAGAGGCTAGTAATGTACTCAAACCAGGTGCTGAGGAACAAAATGAGCCTTCCAAGACTCAACAAGATGATGTTGATCATTACGAGGATGTTACTAAGAAATAAGAAGAGATAAAGAATTTACAAGATGAACCTAAAGATCATCAACAAGAAGAAATGATATCTGAGCCTACATTGGACCAATATGATAAAAGACATCATAATCTAGAAAAAAATCATTGGAGATAAAGCATATGGAGTCATGACAAGAAGTGAGTTGAAAGATCAAACATGCTTATTATGTGAATTTTAGCCTAAGACAGTAAAAGATTCTTTAGAGAATGTAGATTGGATATAATCCATGATTGAAGAAATAGAAAAGATAGAGAAAAATAAAACCTAGACATTAGTGCCGAGACCAGAAGACATGAATGTTATTGGAACAAAATGGGTATTCATAAATAACATAAATGAACATGGAGTAGTCACTGGGAACAAAGATAGATTGGTATGCAAGGGATATGCATAGGAATAATGCATTGACTATGGGGAGAAATTTTCCCCAGTTTCAAGATTAGAAGGAGTGAGGACTCTACTTGCATATGCATCTTTTAAAGGATTCAAAGTGTATCGAATGGGTGTCAAATCTACATTTCTAAATGGAATACTAGAAGAAGAAGTATACATTGAACAACTAGAATGATTTGTTGACCCAAGCAAGAAAAATATGGTTTTTAAACTACACAAGGCATTATATGGATTGAAGCAAGCCCCTAGAGGATGGTATGAGAGACTGGACAATTAATTGATAAAGATTGGATTTGCAAGGATAAATGACAACAACAATCTATATATGAAGACTAAAAAGGTAAAGAGATATTGTTAGCTGAAGTCTTTGTTGATGATATCATATTTGGAGGACAAGATGCCCTATGTCAAACTTTTTCAAGTGAGATGCAAACTAAATTTGAAATGTCTATGTTTGGTGAGATCAAATTCCTTGTTGATTTGCAAGTTTATCAAATGAAGAAAGGTATCTATATTACTACTCAATTTAAGTATGTGAAGGGGATACTGAAAACTTTTGGTATGGAAGATTTCAGACCAGTAAGTACACATGGATACTAGAAAAACCATTATAAAAAAATTATGATATACCTGAAGTAATTCAAACCTTGTATAGATCTGTGATTGGAAAGCTACAATATGCTCTCCATAGAAGACCGCATATTGTTTTAATAGTTGGGATTGTTGCAATATTTTTCGCAAAAGAAGAGTCACATGATGGCAGTCAAAGGGATATTGAGATATCTAAAAGGAACAAAGAACTATGGATTGTATTACAAGAATAATGATAACTTTGAACTGAAAGTTTACACTAATGCAGATTGGGAAAAAAATGTAGACGATATAAAGAGTAAAAGTGGTGGCACATTATTTCTAGGAAAGAGATTAGTCTCTTGGACAAGAAAGAAACAAAACTTCATTTCCCAATCTACAATAGAAGATGAATATGTAGTAGCAGTAGTGAATTGCTCAAATTTAGTGTGGATCAAGCAATTATTAAAAGGTATGAAGGAGGATTTATCACTGAGCCAGTTGTTATTTTATGTGATAACACAAGCGCTATCAACCTATCAAACAATCATGTTATGCACACTAAGACTAAGAATATTACTATCAAGTATCATAACTTGAGAGAGATAGTTCAAGGCAAAGAAGTGAGATTGGAATATGTGAATACAAAGGAACAATTAGTAGATATATTCACAAAAGCATTACCTAAAGATGCTCATGAATATCTTAGAGGTAAATTAGGGGTGATTCCCCTAACTAAGGCTACCTAATAACATATAGGAGTACTATATCAAGTGGTATAAATTAGAATATTTGACAAATTGATGTCGAGGAGGTCACTCTTTAGGAGTTGCCTAGAGTTTTGAGAAGTAAAGAAAAAGATATAAATTAGTCATAAGAAAGATCAAAGAGTGAGCATAAAAATTAGAGAACTGACATGAAGATATATACATGATAAAGATGCAAGTGAGAGATAAAAATTTCTTTGGCATTGTTGTCGAAGAGGGAGAGAATCAATGAACCTGAGGGAGAGATACAAAAAAGAGATTCAATAGAAGAAATGACCCTAATCAAAGAGTGAGAAGTTCAATAAATTTGAAAAGATAAAGTGCTAGAGATCATAAAAATATATTTTGGATTGTATGGTAAATCATGCGGTGCTCATGTGGTGTTTCCATCAATGCCAAAGAGGGAGATTGTTGGAAATGACAATTGAAACAATTGTTATATTGTCATTGTTGTCAAACCTTAACTGGTAAGATAGTTTCTATCTAGTAGAGTACCATATCTTTTGATTGATGAAGAGGATTTGAAAAGAGGAGATAACAAGAGGACCCAATGAAAGGTTGATTTATGTGATACTTCAATGGGTACTTGATTAGTTGGCACATTGACAAGGTAATGTGTTATTTATCTTTAACACCAAGTGAAGAAGAAAGACTGGAAGCATAGGCTTATCTGAGAAAAAGTAAAGAAATTTAGTTTAAGCTGAGTGATGCTAGTGTCGACCGAGCACCAGTATAAGCCAAGAAAATCTAGTGTCAACCCCGCATTAGTAATTGTCAAGAAATAGATAATTAACCAATAAAAGACAATATTTGTTGAGAATGAAATTTTTAGTGATGAACAAGATATCCAGTAATGACCAAGGAGAAGAACACATTATTGATCGGGTGTCAGTAATTTATAGTTTGTGAAGGAATTGAGAATCCTAGTCGGCATAGTTGAATTCTTGGGATATGTAAAACATGTTGAAAATATTAATGTATGGTATGGAGCATTTAATTCATGGTAAACTATTTTCTAAAGGATTGAAGAAGAAGTTTAAAAATGTATCTAGAGGAAAAGGAGGAGAATAAAATGATGGAAGGATTCGATGAATCTGACCTAAACTTAAGATCTATGGAAGATATTAAGCGGAAAAGTATTGTTCTACCTCACCAAGGAGGTATAAGGATGAAATAATTGTAAGGTAATGAAGAGTGTGAGAGAGGTTGATGTTATTGATTGATGAATCTAAGAAGAAGGCTAAGGTGAAGCTGTGAAGAGTTGAAAAGACTTGTGGTGATTGCTTGAAGATAATTCTAAGTAGATCAGAGATGGAGATGGAAATGAAGGTCAATCACTGAATCAACATATAAGCGCATTGGATCTATATTTACATAGCGAGTTGTATATTTAATATTAGAATCTACTATTCCTTTCTAACTATTATCTTAGTTAAAATCCCTTAATCAAGGTTGACCTAATAGTAATTTTGTAAACTCTTTAATCAAGGTGACATTATAATAAAATGTTCTTAAGCCCTCTAATCAGGCCACTCTTAATAGGGTGATTAAATCCTTTAATAGGGTCACACCTAATAGTGTGTGTTGTAAACCTTTAACAGGGTTGGCTTCTCATAGAACTCACTTCAGAAGAGTGAAAATCCATAACATGTTCCAAGTAGTTTTTCCCAAATTGAATTTCCACTTTAAATCATGATGTTATAATTGTGTGAATGTTGTTTGATAAGAATGTTGTAGAAATTTTCATATTCTACATGTTGATTATGTTTGGATAGTGAAATGTAAGTTTTATGTTACTGATATATTCAACATTGATCGAGTGAATTCCTGATTAGATCAAAGTTTTTATGATGAAGGGTGCTCCCCTTAATACCACAAACACATAACAGAAATTGAGAAACAACAACAATATGCAAGAACAGAAAATTGGCTTCTTATTATCTCCACAAATGTGGAATTATAGACTTTCAGAATTACAATATGCAAAGCCACATGGGCATTCCCTTACAATATTCTGCAGGACAAAGCCTCGAACTATTACCCAGATCTACTACCCAAAACTATTTTGAACTGCCTAAGACAATAATACAGCCTTCCTTATATAGGCAATTTTCCACTGCCTGGGAAGGTTCCAGAATTTTAGCCAATAAGGCCAACCAAACTTAGAATTATTTTATTTTACATTTTATTACATCATAGTCGGCTCAAGATAACCTTTGAAACCCGAACAAAAATTTTGAAGAAAATTATTTTCCGCCATTTCAGGTGGCCCAACTTCCGAAGACCATAAGTCATCACCAGTTGACCCGATCAGCTATTATAACCCCATTTCAAAAATGCCACGAAGCACTCTACAGGCTTAACTCATGAAAGCGCCTGTCACTTAAATTTTTGACCTCATCTGGGGCCTCTAAAGCCTTCAAAATTGAGTTCAAAGTTTCTGTACCCTGCTGCCAATACCGAAAATCTTCAATATCTTCCAATATACACTTGATCTGGCAATGAAACTTTACTGGCAGACTTATATGACCAAAATGAACATCCAAGAAAGAAATCAGATCATTCTGAGCACATACAAAAATTACCAAAAATAGTAACTTTCCATAAATAGCAGCTCTGCACAAAATAGCCCTTATTGAATATAAAAACAATTTTTATTTTTTTTTGGGTGATGCAAGATTGCTCTTAAACCCAGGATGCTCCTGCATCAGACACCCAGGGTAATTTGAGAAGTGACCCTATCACGACTCAGGTGTGCAGAGGAAAACCAAGATGGCTAACCTCCTCCTTTGTCAGCCATGATGAATCTTCAATAGGTCATCCTTTCCACTTGACCAGATATTCTTCATATGTCCTGTTCCTTGTGCTTTTGCCAACACAACTGTCCAGTATATCTTCGATCTCCTTAGTGTCTGAACTAGTTGCTGGAATACTCTACTGTGCTGCTGTGATCTCATATTCAACACCTCCTTCATGATACTCTGTCAGATTTGAAATGTTAAATGCTGGTGAAATATTTAGCTCAATAGGCAATTCGGCCTCATATGCATTTCCTGAATCATGTTTCTTTAGTATCCTACATGGTCCAAACTTCTTCATTTTCAGCTTGTTATATGTACCAATTGGAAACCGCTCCTTCCGCAAATGAACCGTGACTTCATCACTAACCTGAAATTCCTTATACCTCCTTTTCTCATCTGCCTTAGCCTTATACTATGCATTCATCTTGGTAATATGCTTCCTCACCTCCCCATGGATGTTCTTCAAGTGTTCTACAAAATCCTCAGCTTCATCACTACTTATTTCTCCTTTATCTATCTTCCTTAATTCAGATGCATTTCTTGGACTACTTCCATATACAATCTGGAATGGTGATTTACCAGTGCTCCTATTGATAGAATTATTGTATGCAAATTCTACCTGTGGCAAAATCAAATCCCATCTTGTTGGCTTATCTCCAACCAAACATCTTAGCAAATTTCCCAAACTCCTATTCACCACCTCTGTCTATCCATCAGTCTGTGGATGATGTGATGAACTGAAATTCAAATCTGTCTTCAACTTCTTCCACAATGTACGCCAGAAATATCCAACAAACTTAGTGTCCCGATCTGAAACTATGGTCTTTGGCAAACCATGTAGTCTCACTACTTCTGTGAAAAACAATTCTGCTACATGAACAACATCATTAGTCTTCTTGCAGGGAATGAAATGTGTCATCTTTGAAAATCTGTCAACCACCACAAAAATTGAATCATGTCCCCGCTGAGTCCTCAGTAAACCAAGAACAAAGTCCATGCTGATATCCTCCCAAGGCTTCTTTGGTATAGGTAATGGCTGATACAACCCTGTATTCTGCTTCACTCCTTTCACCATCTGACATACTTTGCAACTCTGTAAAAACTTCTTCACATCTTGCTGCAACTGTGGCCAATAATAATTCTCACTAACCAAACCAAGGGTTTTATCATGACCAAAATGTCCAGCCAATCCTCCACTATGCTTCTCCTTGATGAGATTCTCCCTCATAGAACTTTGTGGAATGCACAACTGGCTCCCTCTAAATAGCATATCATCCTGGATGATGAAATCCAACCATTTCATCCTGTCTAGAGTAACAGGTTCTGTACAAGCTTTCCAAGCTTCACCAAAATCAGGATCCTCTGGATACAAATTCTTGAGTTCCTTGAACCCAACCACTTCAATCTGTATTTCTGTCAGCAATAATTGCCTTCTGCTAAGAGCATCTGCAACCCTATTAGACTTTCTACTCCTGTGTTTCAAAACAAATGTATAACTCTGCAAAAATCCAACCCATTTCAAATGCTTTTGATTCAATTCTCCTTGACTATTAAAATATTGCAAAGCTTGATGATCAGTATACAAAACAAACTCCTTAGGAAGTAGATAATGTCTCCACTTCTTTAATGTCTGAACTATAGCATAAAATTCTTGATCATAAATAGAATATTTCCTCTTGGCATCATTTAACTTCTCACTGAAATAAGTAATAGGTTTACCTTCTTGGCTCATAACAACTCCTATTGCAGTACCACTAGCATCACAATCTACTTGAAACACCTTATTAAAATCTGGAAGTGCTAAAATAGGTTGTTCTGTAACTTTTTGTTTCAACAATTGAAAACTCTTTTCTGCCCCATTAGTCCACTTAAACTCTTTTCTATCCCCTCTCATTGTTTCAGTCAAGGGTCCACAAATACTGCTAAAATGTCTGATAAACTTTTTGTAAAAGCTAGCTAGACCATGAAAAGATCTTACCTCAGTAGCACTCCTTGGAGTAGGCCATTCAAGGATAGCCTGTACCTTCTCTAGGTCCATTTTTAGACCTTCTACTGAAACTACAAACCCCAAATACACCAACTCTTTCTTCACAAAACTGCACTTCTTCAAATTAATCAATAATTTCTCTTCTCTCAACTTCTCAAATACCATACGAATATGCATCATATGCTCATCCAATGTCTTACTAAAGAACAAAATATCATCTAGGTAAACAATGACAAACTTACCCAAAAATTCTTTCAGAACCTTGTTCATGAGCCGCATGAAAGTACTCGGTGCATTGGTTAGCCCAAAAGGCATGACTAACCACTCATACAGTCCTTCCTTTGTCTTGAAGGAAATCTTCCATTCATCTCCTTCTCTGATCTGAATCTAATGATATCCACTCTTTAGATCTATCTTTGAGAAATACACAGCTCCACTCAAACAGTCCATAATATCATCCATTCATGGCAATGGAAACCTGTACTTGATTGTGATCTTGTTTATTGCCCTAGAATCTGTACACATCCTCCATTCTCCATTCTTCTTTGGTTCTAATACCACTGGTATAGCACAGGGACTCAGACTCTCATAGATCAATCCTTTTTGTAACAGTTCATGTACTTGTCTGTTCAACTCCTCACTTTCTACAGGTGTCATTCTGTGTGCTGCCTTATTCAGCAAACTCACTCTTGGGATCAAGTCCATCTGATGACTGATCTTCCTGACTGGTGGTAATCCATCAGGCACGTTATCGGATACAATATCCTAAAACTCATTCAACAAATCTGCAACTTCTACAGGAACATCTTCTACTTCCTCTTTACCAGCTTTTGGAATTAAAGAAAAACATACATGCTCATGCCTCACCATCTAGGAAATTTCTTTCATCAAAAAAAGTTATCCTTGCATTACCACATACCTTTTCTTCAGTCTCCTTCAATGGTTTTAGCTTATGTCGCACTCCATCCTTTGTTACGGAATAGGTATTCGCACAACCATCATGTACAACACATCTATCAAACTGCCATGGTCTACCCAACAACATATGACATGCATCCATAGATATGATATCACACAATACCTCATCTTGGTATCTACCAATCTTGAACTTCACCAAGCATTGTTCATTGACCATGACCTTGTGGTCATCCTGTACCCAGGCAATCCGATATGGATGTGGGTGTTTCTGTCTCTTGAGCTTCAACTTTGTCACCATCTCTTCTGACACCAAATTGTCAGTGCTTCCACTATCAATAATCACATCACAACATTTACCTTCACACTTGTACCTGGTGTGAAACAGGCTCCTCCTTTGCTCAGGTTCATTCTCACCACTCAACAGGACTCTTCTATTAATCAACATTTCTCCTCTTTCAGTATCTTCAGAATTTGATGATCTGACATCTTCATCTACATGTGCAACTCTGGCCTGGCCTTCATTTCTCCTGTCTATTCTACCTTGGTGCTGAGGACATTCAAATGCCCTATGACCTTCTTCTCTATAGTGAAAACATGTTCCACGGAAGCCACCTCTTCCAGATCCTTTTCCTCTTCCTCTTCCTCTCTGATCTCTATTATTCTGATCTTGGAAGTGATTGGAATTATTTCCTCACTGATTTTGACTACTACTGGCCCCATCCTTTTTTTTTGGATCTTCATTTTGGCCACCATATGACCGTCCACCAGATCATCCACCACGACCTCTTCCATTTTATCTGCCCTCAAACTTCTTGTTCAACTTTTCCTCTACTTTTAGGGCAAACTGGTATGCCTCTTCAATATTGTTCATTTGAACCAGATTTAGCTCCTCTTGAATGCTTGGCCTTAACCCATTAAGGTATCAGGAAACTTTCTCCTTATCAGCTTCTGCATGGCCTATTCTGATGAGAAGTCGATAGAACTCCTCTGTATACTCTTGAACAGATCTTCCTGCTTGCTTCAAACTCTGCATTTTCTTCAGTAGGTCAAGCTCATAATCAACAGGAATGAACTGTCACTTCAATTTATCCACCATCCGATCCCATCTAGTAATTTTTTCCTTTCCCCTTCTATTTCGCTCCAACTGGATCTCTTGCCACCATATCTTCGCATGACCTTTCAGTCTGGCCTTCACAAATTTGACCCTATCAGGATCCTCAACATCTTCATACTCAAAATATTCTTCACATTCATTGATCCAATTGATCAATTCTTCTGGGTTAAGATTTATAGAAAATGTAGGAACCTTAATCTTAGGTCTTTTCCCAAACTTAGAAATGGCCCGAAAAAGTCTTTCTTCCTCCTGGTTCACAATTTTGACTTCTCCTTCTTGATATTCTTCTTCAGCTTCATCCTCGCTTTCATCTTTGACATTAAGATTCATTCCTCTATGAATCTCTTCTTGCAATGCTCGCACTTGTCTCTGTAGTGCCCTAACCTCAGGTGTTACAACACCAACTCTTCCGCCACGTTCCCTTTATGGAGGCATTTTTGCGATGCGCGCTGAAACCCTAACCACGGTCCTGGTGCAAATTGCCTCACAATCGGTGATCTATTTACACACTCAGGAACATCTGCTCTGATACCATTTGATGAAGGGTGCTCCCCTTAATACCACAAACACATAACAAAAATAGAGAAACAACAACAATATGCAAGAATAGAAAATTGGCTTCTTATTATCTCCACAAATGTAGAATTACAGACTTTCAGAATTACAATATGCAAAGCCACATGGGCATTCCCTTAAAATATTTTGTAGGACAAAGCCTCGAACTATTACCTATATCTACTACCCAGAACTATTCTGAACTGCCTAAGACAATAATACAGCCTTCCTTATATAGGCAATTTTCCACCGCCTGGGAAGGTTCCAAAATTTTAGCCAATAAGGCCGACCAAACTTAGAATTATTTTATTTTACATTTTATTACATCATAGTCAGCTCAAGATAAGCTTTGAAACCTGAATAGAAATTTTGAAGAAAATTATTTTCTGCCATTTCAGGTGGCCCAACTTCCGAAGACCATAAGTCATCACTAGTTGACCCGATCCGCTATTATAACCCCATTTTGGAAATGCCACGAAGCGCTCTAAAGGCTTGACCCACGCAAGTGCTCGTCACCCAAATTTTTGACCTCATTCGGGGCCTCTAAAGCCTTCAAAACTTAGTTCAAAGTTTCTGTACCCTGCTACCAATACCAAAAATCTTCAATATCTTCCAATATACACTTGATCTGGCAATGAAACTTTACTGGCAGACTTATATGACCAAAATGAACCTTCAAGAAAGAAATCAAATCATTCTAAGCACATACAAAAATTACCAAAAATAGTAACTTTCCATAAATAGTAGCTATGCACAAAATAGCCCTTATTGAATATAAAAATAGAAATATTTTTTTTTTGGGTGATGCAAGATTGCTCTTACACCCAGGATGCTCCTGCATCATTTTAGAAGAGCTATAATGTTGAATTAGTACATCTAGCTGTAAGGATAATTGAATCACCCTCCCCCCTCTCAATTATTATAAAATCATTCTAACACTATATTTCTATTTTTAGAACAATATGAGAACTAAAAATGCCCTGGATCTGAACTTAGAAAACCTGAATCTATAAAACCCAAAAATATTTATGTCTCAAGACTAGGTTGACCTAGAAGGGGTATGATAACCTATAGAAAATCCACCTAGGACTAGGCTAACCTCCACCTAACCCAAGACTAGAAAACTAAATAGGATGTCTAGATAAAAAGAACTATCAGAATGATTATCAGGAACTGTATCTTCTCTATCTAGGGGTAGGTTTACCTTGGCCTACACCTAACTTTTGACAAAATAGAAAATGAATTTTAGATTTGTAATCTTCATCTAGAAGGGTATCCATATTTGTATTTCACTCTATCCTTGTGAAACCTACAAATCTTAAAAAAGGTGTGTGTAGTTGGCTATATAGGGGTTTACCTTAGTCAACCCCCCATTTTGGTGATTTCTATTTCCATAGATAGTTGTTAGGAAATATTATTGTGTGTGTAGTTCTCTTAAATATAGAATGAAAATCTTGAATGTATAGAGAAATTTATGTAAATGCCAAGATCTAACCCTAGAGAGTGAAACCCTATCATGTAAATGTAAATGTGTATGTAAATATAAAACAACAATGCATAGATTTAAAAATAACATGGAACTCATACAAAGCCCCCAAGGATAAAGTACTCCAAGGCACCTTCACAATCCATTTTCTACCCCATGTTGATGTCTTGAATACTTCAATGCTTGATTTGGAGAAGAATGCAAAGTGAAGAACTCTCTTTCTTTAATTGATGTTTGTAAGCCTTCTTTCTACCTTCCAAATACATTATGTAAAATTGGGATTTCCACATGAGGTTTTCCACATAAATTTCAATCATGCCAAATGAAGCATTTGAGTGTTAATTTACAATAATTTCAAGATAACAGCCTTCAAGGGCCGGCTCAACAAGGAGGGAAGCTGTTAAAATTTGAAATGGGCCTAAAATCCTGAAAGGGTTGTGTGTTAGGGCTATGTCAACCTCGGACTACCCTCGAGGGGTAGGATAAAATTTTCCTACCCTAAGGGATATGTCGATCTTTACCTGGCCCTTGAAGGCATAGACTTTTAGAATCACCCTGGGATCTCAAATAATAGTTAGTTTAGGGTTGGAGAAAGTTATGAGTAGGAAAAAGGAAGTTTAGAGATGAAAAATAAATTTGAAAGGACATATTAAAAATCAAGACACCTTGTAATTAGGTCCTACCTCTATTTTTTCACTAAAAAAGAGGGAAATCAAGGAGGATGTGTTAGATCCTACCCTAATTTCACCTAGGTGAGAGAAAATAAACAATTCTAAATGCATCCTAAATGAAAGTGTACCATGAAATCATACTAAATAGGTGCTAAACCATCATAAAAATGAAGTACTTATAATTTAAAGAAGCACATTTATCCCCTAATTTAGTGGTGTATGATATTATGTGCATATGGAAGCAAAAGTAAGAAAACATTTAGTAAATAGAAAGGATATAGCCAAGTCTACAACACCTAGAGCCTGAAAGAAACTATTAGTAACCACATCCTATAAAAAAAGTTTCACTGATAATCAAAACCATCTATGAATTACTAAGGGATGATTTTGTGAAGTTCACAAGTAGCTATATGCTCCCCTATTTTGATTTTCTAATATTAGAAATGTGAAATGATGATACATATTTACCATGACAAATTGGAAATGTAAAGTTATGAGAAAAATCTTTCTAAATGCATTTAGGAACTAAGTTAATAAATTCATTTTGGGAGAAAGGTTACAAAATCACAATTTTAACACCTATAATGATATCAAAATTGGAGTTACCTAGCTCAAGTTATAATGAAATGAATGAATTCCTATTCTAAATGCATGTATCAAAATAAAAAAGGGTGTAATTGTTATACACTAAGTTTGCACCCTTGTTTCAAGCTCTCATAGTCTTGAGAACCCAGTATAACATGGGAATCATCTCCAAGTGTGGGACCTATGCTAACTGAGATGAGACCTCTAGGTTCTAGGCTAGTTCCTCTTGGATAATCACCTTGATTTGCTTCTAGATATAAAAAGTAAAATTTTTGACGGAAAGGGATAGAAGGAATACTTGGAAAGGGAAATGACTAAAAGCAAACTACCTACTAGGTGATGCACCAAAATGAAGGTATGAATTACAGTATAAAAGATGGATTCAATGCACAAACTTAGGTCTAGGAGATCACAATTTACTGAATAGGCTTGCATAAATATTTCATAGAAGGGTCTGCAAATAAAGAGGGCTATTCAGGGAAAGAGAGATTCTTTCACAAATAATAACACTCTTTGGAGTTAGACAACAACCTATGACCTATAAACAAACATTCACCTCTACAACTTGGTAAAGGAATGAGACAAGATAGTTAAGGGGTTGAAGTATACCCACAAAAGAACTCACATCAAATCATCCACAATGATACACAAAATCGTAGAAAGAAAGAGGGATCAAGAATCCTAAGATATCACTGAGAAGCATGTAAATACTGAATTCATTAAGAAATAACTCACACAAGAATGCATAGGGACATGAATAATGTCACAAAAACACCTTCAATATCCGAATTATCAATGGGAGGTTACAAAATGTAGAGAACCAGAGGATAGAAAAAATGTCTCAAATAGCCTTCTAAGAAAAGATATTTTTTCTCCTTGCAAAAATGTGAACTCTCTGAGCTCTAAAGCTCTCAAAAAACAATATATACATCTCCTCTTGCATGCAGGTAGGAGAAAAAAATCTAATTAGGGCTACATAATTTTTCATATAATAATCAAACCCTAAATTTGTCAAATTCGGCCATAAATGCACATGGAAATATCCTAGCTAATTAGATATCTATGTTCGTGTGTCCATTTCATGTTTATACCTATAAAAATCTAGCTACCATGATCCGTCTACCTACGTGCAACTCGGGCTCACCATAACTATTAAAATCTAATATTTTGATATATTTGAATTTAAAAAATGATAAAACGGTCACAGGTGGTGCTAAAATTCCCTATCGACAGTCAACATTTAAAAAAAAATCAATCTTACTTTAAAACATGACCGTCAGATCTTCCTTTTTACTCAGGCTCAGCATTTGACTGCAAAACTAATTCAACATTTACCTTGGGATCCAATTTTCCTTTAGTCACAGAACCAATTAAACTTTTAGTTGACCCCGGTTAGCTCTAGCGAACAAGAAGATATCCTTTAGTCACTGATTCACAGAATATTCTTAACCCTAGGCCCAAAACCACCACATGTCATTCTTTTATTAGCCCTTGAATGCTTTGTAGGGATACACCTTGGCAACCCCTAACATCGGTCCCACTAAAGATAAGATTTTGATCCAATGGTAGGCGCATGATCTCATGGCCCCCAAATATTCCTTTAGATCATGCGCTAGCCGCTGATATTTTTAAACTGAAACCTCTTCTGACAAACGGACCTAGCTGGAAATATTTGTTAGCACATGACAACCAATCAAATTTGAGCATGTCAACATCAATTGTCAGAGGACCCACCTGTTTGACAATTTGTTACATGATTTTTCTCTTGCGAAGGTGTTAAGAGAACTATCAGCGTAACTTTGCAAGGGTTTCAAAGGGTTATGATTTGCATGTAGCGAAGTTGAGACGTGGTCAAGTTGACTATTTGCATAACTTCAAAACTAGGCCAGCTAAACTTTGAAATGGTATGAGCTTTTTACAATGATAAAAAAGGACAACTTGTAGGGTCTTAATAGTAAAATAATGAAATGCTGGCGTGATAGGCCGAATATTTTCTCTCTGTGCTCCACATAATCTAAGTCAGAAGGGACACTTTTATGAGAGAGCTAATTTAATGCATGTTCTCTTCATGAAAATTTAATACAATAGGTGGTGGATTTATTATTAAAGGAAATTATAGTCATTATACATTTCACTATTTACAAAGCATCTATAATTTTTAGAGTTTTAGTGACAGAGAGGTTTGAAAACATTTATTGCAAAGAAAGAGTTCAAAGTCCAATATACAAAAGTATAGAAGAAAGAACAAGGATCTTCTGAGGTTGTTGAAGTACTAGCAAAATCTGTACAACCAAGAAAAAAGAGGCCAAACATATATGCAAAGGAGTGGACAAATATGTTTCCTAGAACTTCAAATTTACAATCAGCTAATACTTATGAGTGGAAGAACCCATATGCATTTTGTAGAGATGTTGTCTTCCCAAACACAACTGCATACAAGTTATTCATGTTCTTCTATAACAATAGATTGAGAGGTTGTCATGTTTCAAACCCATGGGACAAGAACTTTGGAAAATTAATAGTGCCAAGGTATTTATGGACATGGAATTGATGAAGGCTTTGATTGATGCTTATAATATTGTAATAGAAGCTTTCCATAGGAAGGACAACTCTATACTCTGGATATTGGGCATAGAAACTTTCATTCAAGCTTTTGACATAGCAGCAGAGGAGGACATGTTCAAGATACCATAGAGCTACTACAATAGAAGTTTTATGAGGAATCATATCCCAGGAAGAAGAAAGGATAAGGATTATTTTTCAAGAAAGTGATAGACACAATTGATATTGACCTTTTCTTCCCCTATTTCCATTATACCATCTATGGTCTGAAAAAAATCATTGGACTAGATGGAGGATTGACACTGACTCCAAATATATATATCATGGTTACTGATGTCCATGAGATATACACTAACAAAGAGTTTGATTTTGTGGGCCACATAATCAATGTGATGCACCACGAGCTAGTGACTACAAAGATTGATTTGAGAAAATTCAAGCTCACACACTACCTCATATTGATGCAATTGATCCTGTATTGAAACATCAGATATATAAACTGAAAATTCATTAATGAGACAGAGAATGTAGGAGGAATTGTTTCACTTCAGCTCTGGACTAGGTTATGGGATAATAATTAGAACTTCTCTAACTCCATTTCTTTTTTTATAGTAATTATGTGTCTCCAATTATGAACATGTTAGGTATTAAAAGGGACAAATTTCCCTCAACTGTTAGAAATATTCTTAGACCCTATGCATTTAATAATGAGATTCAGCACAACAAGGGTGACATGTTCATATTCAAGAATTTTTCTATCATTAGAGTATATGCTTTCCCACAACCTCCATACATACTACCAAAATATATCCTAAAAAGATTGGGAATAATTCAATTCCTGTGGAAGATTATCATGATGGATAGGGAGCATATAGGCCCTAAAATACGTAAGGAAACCTTTCTTCCAAGAAGGTTACAAATAGGATATTTCTCCATAATAAAGGATGTTCTGGACTAGATCCATGAATTCTTGAGACACTTTAGATTTCCATTTTCTAATGCAAGAATGTACGACCCTAAGGAATTCATTAGACACTACAACATTTGGGGTCAAATTTTGACACCAATTTGTGATGCCAATACAATTTGTTTTTGTTTTTGGTGTTTTTTTTGTAAGTGCCCCTGATGTTGTCATAATAGCGATGATATTATCATAATTGTGACAACCATTTGGTTATAAACAAAAAAAAAGAAACGAAAGTGTCATTTGTAATTTGTGAATTCGAAGAGCTGTTGCAAAGATGACACAACACTTTTTCTTGGTGTGAAGAGGGAATTCTAGTTTGGCATGCGCGAAGAGGCTAGCACCATTTGGGAAGAGGGTACTAGCACTTGAGGTAGGCATTCAAGCTTTGTCTTCTCATTAACTCAATTTCAGTGGCATTGTTTACATCGTAGCATTGTTAATAGTGGCAATGTTTACATCTTAATTAGCATTTGGAATGCTTGATGACTCATGAGATTTGAGAGCTAGGGCATCATTTCTATTACCTTCAAGGCATTGTGTGAAGTGTTTGATCTCTCTTTATTTGTTTTGTTGTTGATATTCACTATGTGGTACTCCTTGTTTGTGATCAGTTCATGAGGAAATGTCTTGATGGCTCGCAGGCTGAAAGCTAGGGCATCATACATTGTTTATGAGCTCACTATTTAATACTTGCATTGTTTACATCTTATCATTTGAAATGTCTAATGACCTATGAGCTTTGAGAGCTAGGGAATCACTTCTATTACCTTCAAGGCGTAGTGTGAAGTCTTTGATCTCTCTTTATTTTTTTTGTTGTTGATATTCACTATGTGGTGCTCCCCACATATGATCATTTTAAAAGGAAATGTCTTGATGGCTTGTAGGCTGCAAGTTAGGGCATCATACATTGTTCATGAGCTCACTGTTTAATACTAGCATTGTTTACATCTTTTCATTTGGAATAATGGATGACTTGTGAGCTTTGAGAGCTAGGGCCTCATTTCTATTACCTTCAAGGCATTGTGTGAAGTGTTTGATCTCTCTTTATTTGTTTTGTTGTTGATATTCACTATGTGGTACTCCACGTTTATGATCATTTCATGAGGAAATATCTTGATGGCTCACGGGATGCAAGCTAGGGCATCATACATTGTTCATGAGCTCACTGTTTAATACTAGCATTGTTCATGAGCTTACTATTTAATATCTGGCATCATGCAAACATTCATTAATACACTTACTATTTTGAATTTGTGCTCGGGCATCATGCAATGTTATTGTTGTCATTGCATGCTTGCTGCTATTGTGCACAATATATTGTTTTATATACTGCTTATTTCAATGAGACCGTGAGCTTGGCATTTGTAATTTATTTTTTATTATTGGATCAATGATACCATGTTGTTGAGTCTATGTATGGCTTGACTATGCACATGCATAATTGTAGATGAGGATCAGTAATATGGTGCTAGGCATTTCTTAGATCCTTTGGATCTAACCCCATCTTTTCCTTCCTTCCAGGTTTTGGATCATACAAGAGCATACTAGATTGAAACCCGGGTCAACACTTCATTACTTCAAGAAATGTCTAGTACCTTCATTATTTATGTTCATTCACTTATGTATGTTTGCATTCATTCATATTCTTCTAAAAGATGGATATTAGTGACCATATAGGACCATTCTTGATGTTTTTGAGTCATTTGATGAAAAGATGTAAATAGGGATATCAATAATAAAATAGGGATATATTAAGATTGATATCATAAGTAAACACATTACACAATGGCATTCAGATTAAGTACAATAGGAATTCACATGCCTTTAATTATGATACACTTTTGAAATTATCACTCATTGGTTATTTGACAATTCATGATATAAGTATCAAAATACAAACTGTTGAAAAGGAAGAAACCCATATGTATCTATCATCATTTAATACAAAATATTAAAGTATCCCATAGACATAGAGTTGCTATTATAACAACCATCCTATAATCCCATGGTGTACTAGTCTCAAGGTAAGAACAATTTACTTAAGCCATAATATAAGTATCATCCTAAAATTTAAATAGACATTTACTATGGATAAACAACACTGAGCCATAATAAATTATAGAGTTTCACTGTAATTTCTATGTCCACTTACAATAATAAATTACAAAGTTTCACTACAATTTATATGTCCACTGCCATTAAAATATATCACTCCTCCTATTATATAGGCATCCTTCTCATTAAGTGTTTCCATTAAAATATATCACTCTTGTTATATAATGTATATGCATACTTGGTTAAAATGCCATACTTGTTGCTCTTAAATATTATTACCATTTCACTCAAATTTACATGACATTAAAACTAAGCCCAAAATGTATACATATGTGTAAGTATAGGAGAAGCTGGATTCTGTAGCTATTGAAAAAAAAAACTGTACCAATAGAAGCTTACGAGAAAGTATACTTGTGCATACCACACCATACCTTAACATCATAATGCTTATCATTTTCAAGCTTGACCAAAGTTTCGTACCATGCACCATTCACAGATTTGTATGCAATGCTGATTTAGGCTGGAGGTAAACTAGATGTGTCATGTAAACAACATGGTTGAATACAATCTCTTTTGCACGTTGTCAAGAGTTTTCCCACCAATACAAGTCTAAATAACGTATTTAACGTAATCTATGAATAGTGTGTGCTATGAAGTCTTGCTGAAGCTTGAAATATATTCACTCCTCATGTTATTGTCAAAATTAAATTCAAATATTTCTCAAAACATTTAATCTTGTAGAATTAACATATCCTTATCTCAATAATAAAACAATCTTCCATAATAGCTTTTGAATCAGATTAACACACACCCATGTTCTGTAGCATAGTTCATTTTAGAAGTGTATGGCTAATCTCCCTATTTTGAAGTGTTTGATCATTTCTATTACCTTCAAGGCATTGTGTGAAGTGTTTGATCTCTCTTTATTTGTTTTTTTGTGCATATGCCTTCTCTGATCAACTCTGATATGCACAGGTGATGAACATTCATATTTTCCTAAGCAGTACTTTGAGCTTTCCTTCAACACATGTACTATTGTGAAAATCATCAGAAGTCCATTTGTTGTAGGAAAGCTCACAGTACACATGTATGGATGACATTGTTTACATCTTACCATTTGGAATGCTCGATGACCTACAAGCTTTGAGAGCTAGGACATCATTTCTATCACCTTCAAGGAATTGTGTGAAGTGTTTGATCTCTCTTTATTTGTTTTTCTGTTGATATTCACTATGTGGTACTCCCTCTTTATGATCACTTCATGAGGAAATCTCTTGATGGCTCGTGGGCTTCAAGCTAGGGCATCATGCATTGTTTATGAGCTCATTGTTTGAGCAACTCATGTCCCTATTTGATTGGTTGGTGCTCTGTTTGTTATATTGAGTTTACATAATGTATTTAGTCTTAATAAATATCTTATAAAACAACATAAAACTAACCCAAAATACTTTGTCTTAATAAAATCTTAATAAAACAATATATTTAGTCTCAATAAAATCTTATAAAACAACATATATTCTGTGAAGTGTTTGATCTCTCTTTATTTGTTTTTTTTTAATATTCACTATGTAGTACTCCCCTCTTATGATCATTTCATGAGGAAATGTCTTGATGGATCATGGGCTGCAAGCTAGGGCATCATACATTGTTCATAAGCTCATTGTTTAATACTGACATTGTTTACATCTTTTCATTTGGAATGCTTGATGACCTGCGAGCTTTGAGAGCTAGGGAATCATTTCTATTGCCTTCAAGACATTGTGTGAAGTGTTTGATCTCTCTTTATTTGTTTTGTTTTTGATATTCACTATGTGGTACTCCCCATTTATGATCGTTTCATGAGGAAATGTCTTCATGGCTTGCGGGCTACAAGCTAGGGCATCATGCATTGTTTATGAGCTCACTATTTGAGCACCTCATGTCCATATATATACTTCAAAGGAGGAATTATGAAATATAGTTGTAGGTAGTTACCTCTTCTATAATGATGGAGGAGTGAAAGGTAATGATCAATGAGGTTGCTTCTATTAGATCATACATTAACACACTTAGTTTTTTGAATTTGAGGTTAGGAATCATGCAATGTTATTGTTGTCATTGCATGCTTTCTACTATTGTGCACCATATATTGTTTTATACACTATTTATTTCATTGAGATTGTGAGCTTGGTTTTTCTTTCAGAAGTGTATGGCTTGACTATGCACATGCATAATTGTAGATGAGGATTAGTAATAGGATGTGATTCATTGCTTAGATATTTTTTATCTAACCCCTATCTCTATTTTCTTTGCAGGTTCTGGATCACACAGGGCACACTAGATTCATACCTAAGTAAAAAATTCATCACTTCAAGTAATGTCTGGCACCCATATTATTTATGTGCATCCTCTTATGTATGCCTGTACTCTTGCATTTTCTTCTAAAAGTTATTTTCCTTTTATAGTACATACAAGTTATTATATATATATATATATATATATATATATATATATATATATATATATATATATATATATATATATATATATATATATATATATATATATATATATATATATATATATATATATATATATATATATATATATATATATATATATATATATATATATATATATATATATACTTGTAATCTTTAGATGCAAAAATTTCTTTTTCTTTACATGTATCTTTGCATGAAATGAACACAAATTAAACAAGATCATCTAATAATGCAAACTAGTGTAGTATAGTCACTCATCTAGTAATTAGTTCCCCAAACCATTACTAAGGATTGAACATAAGTCTAAGTCCCCAAATCTATTGTTCTATGTGTATAAAAGAATATATGGTGCACAACAGTAGCAAGCATGCAATGGCAACAATAACATCACATGATGCCCGAGCTCAAATTAAAAGAAGCAAGTCTATTAATGTATGATCTAATAGAAGCAACCTCATTGATCATTACCTTTCACTCCTCCATCATTATAGAAGAGATAACTACCTACAACTAGGGCATCATGCATTGTTTATGAGCTCACTATTTGAGCACCTCATGTCCCTATTTTATTAGCGAGTGCTCAAATAGTGAGCTCATAAATTGTGACACCCATTTGGTTATAAAAAAAAAAGAAAAAGAAAAGGAAAGTGTCATTTTTAATTTGTGAATTCAAAGAGTTGTCGTGAAGACAGAACTAAACCTTTGCATGGTGCGAAGAGGGAATTCAAGTTTGGTGTGCCCAAAGATGTCGGCACCGTGTGGGAAGAGGGCACTAGCACTTGAGGTAGGCATTTAAGCTTTGTCTATTTGATCATAAATGAGGAGTACCACATAGTGAATATCAACAAAAAAACAAATAAATAGAGAGATCAAACACTTCACACAATATATATTGCTTATATCTCACAGTCAACTACAATAGCTCATAGTCTTAATGAAATAAATAGTGTATAAAACAATATATGGTGCACAACAGCAACAAGCATGCAATGACAACAATAACATTACATGATGCCTGAGCTCAAATTCAAAACAGTAAATGTATTAATGTATGATCTAATAGAAACAACCTCATTGATCATTACCTTTCACTCCTCCATCATTATAGAAGAGATAACTACCTACAACTAGGGCATCATGCATTGTTTAAGAGATCCCTATTTGATTGGCAGGTGCTCAAACAGTGAGCTCCTAAATAATGCATGATGCCCTAGCTTGCAACTCGCAAGTCATCAAGACATTTCCTCATGAAATGATCATAAATAGGGTGTACCACATAGTGAATATCAACAACAAAATAAATAAAGAGAGATCAAATATTTCACACAATGCCTTGAAGGTAATAGAAATGATGCCCTAGCTATCAAAGCTCATGGGTCATCGAGCATTCCAAATGAAAAGATGTAAACAATGCCAGTATTATACCTAAAAAATACCATACCTCAACATCATAATGCTTATCATTTTCAAGCTTTAGAGAGGCTTCATACCATGCAGTGTCCACAGATTTGTATGCAACATTGATTTAGGCTAGAGGTAAACTACATGTGTCATGTAAACAACATGGTTGAATTCAATCTCTTTTGTGAGTTTTTGAGAGTTTTCCTACGAATACAAGCATAAATAATAGATTGAACGTAATCTATGAACAATGCATGGTATGAAATATCATTGAAGCTTGAAATATATCACTCCTCATGTTATTGTCAAAATTAAATTCATACTGGATTGAACCTCAGTCAATACTTCATTACATCATGCAATGTCTGGTAGCTTCATTATTTATGTTCATCCACTTATGTATGTTTGCATTCATTCATATTCTTCTGAAAGCTGGCTATTAGCAACCATATATGATGATTCTTGATTTTCTTGGGTCTTTTGATGAAAAGATGTAAAAGTTTCTTAAACGTAGGCATTTGAGCTTTGTCTTCTCATTAACTAAATTTCATTTTGATGGTATTTGTTGATTTAATGGAAAAATATGAATGTTAATACTAGCATTGTTTACATCTTTGCATTTGGAATGCTTGCTGACCTACGAGCTTTGAGAGCTAGGCCATCGTTGCTATTAACTTCAAGAGATTGTGTGAAGTGTTTGATCTCTCTTTATTTGGCTTTTTGTTGATATTCACTATGTGGTACTCCCTATTTATGATCATTTCATGAGGAAATATCTTGATGGCTTGCGGGATGCAAGCTAGGACATCATACATTGTTCATGAGCTCACTGTTTAATACTACCATTGTTTAGATCTTTTCATTTGGAATGTTCAATAACCCATGACCTTTAAGAGCTAGGGCATTGTTTCTATTACCTTCAAGGCATTGTGTAAAGTGTTTGATCTCTCTTTATTTGTTTTTTTGTTGATATTCACTAGGTGGTACTCCCTGTTTATGATCATTTCATGAAGAAATGTCTTGATGGCTCACAAACAACAAGCTAGGGCATCATACATTGTTTATGAGCTCACTGTTTAATATTGCCATTGTTTACATCTTTTCATTTGGAATGCTTGATGACCCGCGAGCTTTGAGAGCTAGGGAATCATTGCGATTACCTTCAAGGCATTGTGTGAAGTGTTTGATATCTCTCTATTTGTTTTGATGTTGATATTCACTATGTGGTACTCCCTGTTTATGATCATTTCATGAGGAAATGTCTTGATGGCTCGCGGGCTACAAGCTAGTGAATCATACATTGTTTATGAGCTCACTATTTAATACTGGCATTGTTTACATCTTTTCATTTAGAATGCTTGATGACCTATGAGCTTTGAGAGCTAGGGCATCATTTCTATTACCTTCAAGGCATTGTGTGAAGTGTTTGATCTCTCTTTATTTGTTTGGTTGTTGATATTCACTATGTGGTACTCCATTTTTATGATCATTTCATGAGGAAATATCTTGATGAGTCATGGGCTACAAGCTAGGGCATCATATATTGTTCATGAATACTCACATTGTTTACATCTTTTCATTTGGAATGCTTGATGACCTACGAGCTTTGTGAGCTAGGGCATCATTTCTATTACCTTCAATGCATTGTGTGAAGTGTTTGATCTCTCATTATTTGTTTTTTTGTTGATATTCAATATGTGGTACTCCTTGTTTATGATCATTTCATGAGGAAATGTCTTGATGGCTTGCGGGTTGCAAGCTAGGGCATAATACATTATTCATGAGCTCACTATTTAATACTAGCATTGTTTACATCTTTTCATTTAGAATGCTTGATGACCCACGACCTTTGAGAGCTAGGACATCATTTCTATTACCTTCAAGGCATTGTGTGAAGTGTTTGATCTCTCTTTATTTGTTTTTCTATTGATATTCACTATGTGGTACTCCCTGTTTATGATCACTTCATGAAGAAATGTCTTGATGGCTTGCAAGCTGCAAGCTAGGGCATCATATAGTGTTTATGAGCTCACTGTTTAATACTAGCATTGTTTACATCTTTTCATTTGGAATGCTTGATGACCTGTGAGATTTGAGAGCTAGGGCATCATTGCTATTACCTTCAAGGCATTGTGTGAAGCATTTGATCTCTCTCTATTTGATTTGGTGTTGATATTCACTATGTGGTACTCCTTGTTATGATCATTTCATGAGGAAGTGTCTCGATGGCTCATCAGTTGCAAGCTAGGGCAACATACATTGTTCATGAGCCCACTATTTAATACTAGCATTGTTTACATCTTTTCATTTGGAAGGTAGGCATTTGAGCTTTTTCTTCTCATTAAATCAATTTTAGTGGCATTGTTTACATCTTAATATTTTTAATAGTGGCATTATTTACATCTTAACATTTGGAATGCTTGATGACCCGCGAGCTTTGAGAGCTAGGGCATCATTTCTATTACCTTCAAGGCATTGTGTGAAGTGTTTGATCTCTCTTTATTTGTTTTGTTGGTGATATTCACTATGTGGTACTCCCCATTTATGATCATTTCATGTGGAAATGTCTTGATGGCTATCAGGCTGCAAGCTACGACATCATACATTATTCATCAGCTCAATCTTTAATACTAGCATTGTTGATGAGCTCACTATATAATATCTGGCATCATGGAAACATACATTAATACACTTGTTGTTTTGAATTTGAGCTTGAGCATCATGCAAAGTTATTGTTGTCATTGCATGTTTGTTGTTGTTGTTGTGCACCATATATTATTTTATACACTATTTATTTCATTGAGACCGTGAGCTTTGTATTTGTAATGTATTTTTTGTTACTGGATCAATGCTACCATGTTGTTGAGTTTGTGCAATACTTGTGTTAGCTCATGAAAAAAATTTCATGGCTATAGCAATTTCCCCCTTGTCTCTGCAGTTGTTTTTAGGTCTCTGGCATTAACCCTTAGTTCAAATTTTTGAAAATCTAGCTGTTAGTGTAGCAAAGCCCTAATTTACCCCAGCCTCATTGTAATTTGTGATTACTTTTTGGGCCACTTAAAATCCATTTAACACATGTGCTAAATCATTGTCCCCTTTGTTGCATGATCATGTGAACCTTTTTTATGTTACGCAATCTTGCGACTAAAGGTTTTATACCCCCGATGGCCTTTAATTTTCCTAAGTCCCAACGCTAATATTTTTCCTAAGTCAGTGTTTTAATATTTCCTATGTTATAACTTGATTCTTTCCTAGGCTCGACCTTCTGACACCATCTTGATCAAATAGTTTTCATGAAAGCGCAAGGGTTTTGTCAGAGGATTGTGCTTTTGCGACGACCGTTGATTCCTTTTCATGACATAGCCTTTCCTTGTAGGTGGGTCCACTGCTACATGTACACAAATGGAAAGCCTTGATTAGTTCAGGGGTGAGTGTCTAGATATGCTGTCAGTGGGACCTAATTTTTTGATGCTCAGAGGGTTTTGACATTCATAGTTGATCAATGACTAGCGTAAGTTCTCATGAGATGCATTAGAGCTTTGAGATCTTATGCTAGCCGTTGATGTTACCTTTTCTTAGGTGGCATTATAAAGGTTGGTCTAATTTTCCAGATGGTTTTTATGTGCCACGGTGTGCTGAGTTGTCTATTTTTCATTCATCTATGTGGTGATGAGTTGGATTGCATCATTGGGGCTGAGGATTTCCAAATTTCATTAGTTCTGATGGTGACAAAGCATTGATGATCAACATGTAATCTAAATGGTTTTTTCTGACACTTGCGATCTTAAGACAACTGTTGATCTCTTTTAGTGTTAGAGGGTTGTCAGAGCAGGGTAAGATTCTTAATCCGATGGTTGTCTCATGATGTGATGGAATCTTGGAGGTCTATGCGAAGATGAGACAACCGTCGATCTTCTTATGCGGGCCCATAAAAATTTCCTCAGTCTTTTGGCGGTCCTAATAAATGTTGGGTGGTTCTCACAATTTTTAATGCTTTTCACTCATTTGTGAAATAAGATGGTGGTACTCGAGTAAGTATAGAAATTTAGTGAGTGTGTATTGGTGTAATCGCTAAACTACTTGGTAGATAGATAAAGTTCTTCATGAACTGATGAAATCCTTCAATCGCCAGTTCACCAAATATAGCTGATATGAGTTAGGTTTCCTTTCTTCGCTAAGTCATGGAGTTAAAGGTGGGTTAAGTTTTTCATTACGTGAATAGGAAAAGGCTTTCTCACATGTTCGCTAGTGTTAACCTGATGTATCTGTATGGGTTAAGGAAATAAAGCCCATGAAATAAAGAGATCTAATGGCCATGACTTAAAGTTGATCTGATTTCAAATGTCAATTGTCGATTTGCTACTAGCAATTGGAAATGACCATTGTTTTTCAAATTCAAATTTGCAGAGGGTTTCTTAGTGATAGAAAGGACCAAAATTGAATGCTTTCACAATTGGATTTAGTTTTTTTGGTGGTGCTTGTTGTTACAGTGTTGTCCAGGGTGTTCTATTATCATTTGCAGGGGTCTGTACTATCTTTTTTGTGCTCGAGGCATGTTGCAGGTGACTGAATAGATTAACATTTTAGGCATTTTTGTGGTTCTCAATACCTTCTCAGTGAGATTATCATGATTGTGGATCACTCTGGGATTTTCTTTGTCTTGGATGCCTAGGTTTCTTCCCCTATAATAAATTTGTGACCTTTTCTAGTTGGTTGGGTGGTTGAAACCCTAACCCTAGTCACCTGAAGCTTGATGCATCCTCTTTGAGGATTCCAAGGTGACTAGTGGTGGTATATATTGTAGCTTTTTTGATTTAGTAAGGGTTCCAAAACTTTCTTTTTAGTCTCTGATTGTTGATGTTAATTTACTGAACAAGGAGAGCCTAGATTTTGGGTCTATTACTTTGACATTTTGTTGCTTTGATTGTATATTGATCCTAAATATGTTAATGAGAATGTTGTTGAGTTCCAATCTTGCATTTGTGTATGTCTTCTTGTTTTGGTTCTGAGCTCATATATGTTAGTGTGACAAAGTGTATTAGCATATGGTAAACAAAGAGTATTTGATGAAGGGTGTTCCCCTTAATACAACAAACACATAACAGAAATAGAGAAACAACAACAATATCCAAGAATAGAAAATTGGCTTCTTATTATCTCCACAAATGTAGAATTACAAACTTTCAAAATTATAATATGCAAAGCCACATGGGCATTCCCTTACAATATTCCATAGGACAAAGCCTCGAACTATTACCTAGATCTACTACCCAGAACTATTCTGAACTGCCTAAGACAATAATACAGCCTTCCCAATATAGGCAATTTTTCCACCGCTTGGGAAGGTTCCAGAATTTTAGCCAATAAGGCCGACCAAACTTAGAATTATTTTATTTTACATTTTATTACATCATAGTCGGCTCAAGATAACCTTTGAAACCTGAACAGAAATTTTGAAGAAAATTATTTTTTGCCATTTCGGGTGGCCCAACTTCTGAAGACCATAAGTTATCACTAGTTGACCTGATCGGCTATTATAACCCCATTTCGGAAATGCCACGAAGCGCTCTACAAGCTTGATCAGCCCAAGCGCCCATCACCCAAATTTTTGACCTCATCCGAGGCCTCTAAAGCCTTCAAAATTAAGTTCAAAGTTTCTGTACCCTGCTGCCAATACCAAAAATTTTCAATATCTTCCAATATACACTTGATCTGGCAATGACGCTTTACTAGCAGACTTATATGACCAAAATGAACCTCCAAGAAAGAAATCAGATCATTCTGAGCACATACGAAAATGACCAAAAATAGTAACTTTCCATAAATAGCAGCTTTGCACAAAATAGCTCTTATTGAAAATAAAAATAGAAATATTTTTTTGGGTGATGCAAGATTGATCTTACACCCAGGATGCTCTTGCATCAGACACCCAGGGTAATTTGAGAAATGACCCTGTCACGACTCAGGTGTGCAGAGGAAAACCAAGATGGCTAACCTCCTCCTTTGTCAACCATGATGAATCTTCAACAGGTCATCCTTTCCACTTGACCAGATATTCTTCATATGTCCTGTTCCTTGTGCTTCTGCCAACATGACTGTCCAGTATATCTTTGATCTCCTTAGTGTCTGAACTAGTTACTGGAATACTCCACTGTGCTGCTGCAACCTCATCTTCAACACCTCCTTCGTGATACTTTGTCAAATTTGAAATGTTAAACACTGGTGAAATATTTAGCTCAGTAGGCAATTCTACCTCATATGCATTTCCTGAATCATGTTTCTTCAGTATCCTACATGGTCCAAACTTCTTCATTTTCAGCTTGTTATATGTACCAACTAGAAATCGCTCCTTCCGCAAATGAACCATGACTTCATCACCAACCTGAAATTCTTTATACCTCCTTTTCTCATCTGCCTTAGCCTTATACTGTGCATTCATCTTGGTAATATGCTTCCTCACCTCCTCATGGATGTTCTTCAAGTGTTCTGCAAAATCCTCAGCTTCAGCACTACTTATTTCTCCTTTATCTATCTTCCTCAATTCAGATGCATTTCTAGGACTACTTCCATATACAATCTGGAATGGTGATTTACCAGTGCTCCTGTTGATAGAATTATTGTATGCAAATTCCACCTGTGGTAAAATCAAATCCCATCCTATTGGCTTATCTCCAACCAAACATCTCAGCAAATTTCCTAAACTCCTGTTCACCACCTCTGTCTATCCATCAGTCTATGGATGATGTGATGAACTAAACTTCAAATCTATCTTCAACTTCTTCCACAATGTACGCCAGAAATATCCAACAAACTTAGTGTCCCGATTTGAAACTATGGTCTTTGGCAAACCATGAAGTCTCACTACTTCTCTGAAAAACAATTCTGCTACATGAACAGCATCATTAGTCTTCTTGCAGGGAATAAAATGTGCCATCTTTGAAAATCTGTCAACTACCACAAAAATTGAATCATGTCCCCACTGTGTCCTCGGTAAACCAAGAACAAAATCCATGCTGATATCCTCCCAAGGCTTCTCTGGTACAGGTAATGTCTGATACAACCTTGTATTCTGCTTCACTCCCTTCACCATCTGACATACTTGGCAACTCTATACAAACTTCTTCACATCTTGCTGCAACTGTGGCCAATAATAATTCTCACTAACCAAACCAAGGGTTTTATCACGACCAAAATGTCCAGCCAATCCTCCGCTATGCTTCTCCTTGATGAGATTCTCCCTCATAGAACTTCGTGGAATGCACAACTAACTCCCTCTGAATAGCATATCATCCTGGATGATGAAATCCAACCATTTCGTCCTGTCTAGAGTAACAGGTTCCGTACAAGCTTTCCAAGCTTCACCAAAATTAGGATCCTCTGGATATAAATTCTTGAGTTCCTTGAACCCAACCACTTCAATCTGCATTTCTATCAGCAATATTTGCCTTCTGCTAAGAGCATCTGCAACCCTATTAGACTTTCCACTCCTGTGTTTCAAAACAAATGTATAACTCTGCAAAAACTCAACCCACTTCAAATGCCTTTGATTCAATTTTTCTTGACTATTCAAATATTGCAAAGCTTGATGATTAGTATACAAAACAAACTCCTTAGGAAGCGGATAGTGCCTCCACTTTTTCAATCCCTGAACTATAGCATAAAATTCTTGATCATAAACAGAATATTTTCTCTTGGCATCATTTAATTTCTCACTGAAACAAGCAACAGGTTTACCTTCTTGGCTCATAACAGCTCCTATTGCAGTACCACTAGCATCACAATCTACTTGAAACACCTTATTAAAATTTGGAAGTGCTAAAACAGGTTGTTCTGTAACTTTTTATTTCAACAATTGAAAACTCTTTTCTGCCCCATTAGTCCACTTAAACTCTTTTCTATCCCTTCTCATTGTTTCAGTCAAGGGTCCACAAATACTGCTAAAATTTCTGATAAACTTTCTTTAAAAGCTAGCTAGACCATGAAAAGATCTTACCTCAATAGCACTCCTTGGAGTAGGCCATTCAAGGATAGCCTGTACCTTCTCTAGGTCCATTTTTAGACCTTCTGCTGAAACTACAAATCTCAAATACACTAACTCTTTCTTCACAAAACTGCACTTTTTCAAATTAATCAACAATTTCTCATCTCTCAACTTCTCAAACACCATACGAATATGCATCATATGCTCATCCAATGTCTTACTAAAGATCAAAATATCATCTAGGTAAACAATGACAAACTTACCCAAAAAAAATTTCAGAACCGCGTTCATGAGCCGCATGAAAGTGCTCGGTGCATTGGTTAGCCCAAAAGGCATGACTAACCACTCATATAGTCCTTCCTTTGTCTTGAAGGAAGCCTTCCATTCATCTCCTTCTCTAATCCGAATCTGATGATATCCACTCTTCAGATCTATCTTTGAAAAATACACAGCTCCACTCAAACAGTCCATAATGTCATCCATTCGTGGTAATGGAAACCTGTACTTGATTGTGATCTTGTTTATTGCCCTAGAATCTGTACACATCCTCCACTCTCCATTCTTCTTTGGTTCTAATACTGCTGGTACAGCACAGGGACTCAGACTCTCATGGATCAATCCTTTCTGTAACAGTTCATGTACTTGTCTGTTCAACTCCTCACTTTCTACAGGGGTCATTCTGTGTGCTGCCTTATTTGGCAAACTCACTCCTGGGATCAAGTCCATCTGATGACTGATCTTCCTGACTGGTGGTAATCCATCAGGCACGTTATTGGATACAATATCCTGAAACTCATTCAACAAATCTGCAACTTCTACAGGAACATCTTCTACTTCCTCTTTACCAGCTTTTGGAATTAAAGCAAAACATACATGCTCATGCCTCATACCATCTAGAAAATTTATTCCATCAACAAAAGTTATCCTTGCATTACCACATACCTTTTCTTCGGTCTCCTTCAATGGTTTTAGCTTATGTTGCACTCCATCCTTTGTCAGGGAATAGGTATTCGCATGACCATCATGTACAACACATCTGTCAAACTGCCATGGTCTACCCAACAACATATGACATACATCCATAGATATGATATCACACAATACCTCATCTTGGTATCCGCCAATCTTGAACTTCACCAAGCATTGTTCATTGACCATGACCTTGTGGTCATCCTGTACCCAGGCAATCCAATATGGATGTGGGTGTTTCTGTCTCTTGAGCTTCAACTTTGTCACCATCTCTTCTGACACCAAATTGTCAGTGCTTCCACTATCAATGATCACATCACCACATTTACCTTCACACTTGCACCTAGTGTGAAACAGGCTCCTCCTTTGCTCAGGTTCATTCTCACCACTCAACAGGACTCTTCTGTTAATCAACATTTCTCCTTTTTTAGCATCTTCAGAATTTGATGATCTGGCATCTTCATCTACATGTGCAACTCTGGCCTGGCCTTCATTTCTCCTATCTATTCTACCTTGGCGCTGAGGACATTCAAATGCCCTATGACCTTCTTCTCCACAGTGAAAATATGTTCCATGGAAGCCTCCTCTTCCCGAACCTTGTTCTCTTCCTCTTCCCCTCTGATCTCTATTATTCTAATCTTGGAAATGATTAGAATTGTTTCCTCTCTGTTTGGCTACTACTGGCCTCATCCTTCTTTTTCGGATCTTCATTTCGGCCACCATATGACCATCCACCAGATCTTCCACCATGACCTCTTCCATGTTGTCTGCTCTCAAACTTCTTGTTCAGCTTTTCCTCTACTTTTAGGGAAAACTGGTATGCCTCCTTAATACTGTTCATTCGAACTAGATTCAACTCCTCCTGAATGCTTGGCCTTAACCCATTAAGGTATCGGGCAACTTTCTCCTTATCAACTTCTGCATGGCCTATTCTGATGAGGAGTCGATAGAACTCCTCTGTATACTCCTGAACAAATCTTCCTGCTTGCTTCAAACTCTACATTTTCTTCAGTAGGTCAAGCTCATAATCAACAGGAATGAACTATCACTTCAATTTATCCACCATCTGATCCCATCTCATGATTTTCTCCTTTCCCCTTCTATTTCTCTCCAACTGAATTTCTTGCCAGCAGATCTTCACATGACCTTTCAGTCTGGCCTTCGCAAATTTGACCCTATCAGGATCCTCAACATCTTCATACTCAAAATATTCCTCACATTCATTGATCCAGTCGATCAATTCTTCTGGGTTAAGATTTCTAGAAAATGTAGGAACCTCAATCTTAGGTCTTTTCCCAATCTTAGAAATGGCCCGAAAAAGTCTTTCTTCCTCCTGGTTCACAATTTCGACTTCTCCTTCTTGATATTCTTCTTCAGCTTCATCCTCGCTTTCATCTCTGACATTAAGATTCATTCCTCTATGAATCTCTTCTTGCAATGCTCGCACTTGTCTCTGCAGATCTCTAACCTCAGGTGTTACAACACCAGCTCTTCCGCCACATTCCCTTCGTGGAGGCATTTTTGTGATGCACGCTGAAACCCTAGCCACGGTCCTGGTGCAAACTACCTCACAGTCAGTGATCTATTTACACACTCAAAAACTCCTGCTCTGATACCACTTGATGAAGGGTGCTCCCCTTAATACCACAAACACATAACAGAAATAGAGAGACAACAACAATATGCAAGAACAGAAAATTGGCTTCTTATTATCTCCACAAATGTGGAATTACAAACTTTCAGAATTACAATATGCAAAGCCACATGGGCATTCCCTTACAATATTTCATAGGACAAAGCCTCAAACTATTACCCAGATCTACTACCCAGAACTATTCTGAACTGCCTAAGACAATAATACAGCCTTCCCAATATAGGTAATTTTTCCACCGCCTGGGAAGGTTCCAGAATTTTAGCCAATAAGGCCGACCAAACTTAGAATTATTTTATTTTACATTTTATTACATCATAGTCGGCTCAAGATAACCTTTGAAACCTGAACAGAAATTTTGAAGAAAATTCTTTTCCACCATTTCGGGTGGCCCAACTTTCAAAGACCATAAGTCATCACCAGTTGACCCGATTGGCTATTATAACCCCATTTCAGAAACACCACAAAGCGCTCTACAGGCTTGAACAATGCAAGCGTCTGTCACCCAAATTTTTGACCTCATCTGGGGCCTCTAAAGCCTTCAAAACTGAGTTCAAAGTTTCTGTACCCTGCTGCCAATACCAAAAAATTTCAATATCTTCCAATATACACTTGATCTGGCAATGACACTTTACTGGCAGACTTATATGACCAAAATGAACCTCTAAGAAATAAATCAGATCATTCTGAGCATATACAAAAATGACCAAAAATAGTAACTTTCCATAAATAGTAGCTCTGCACAAAATAGCTCTTATTGAAAATAAAAACAGAAATATTTTTTTTGGGTGATGCAAGATTGCTCTTACACCCAGGATGCTCCTGCATCAGTATTGTGATGTCATATTTGAGTTCCTAACAAAGTTAGGATTAAATTCTTTTAGGTGAGTTCAGTGAGTTTACAACCAATTAGGAATCTAATGTCCTTGTGTTTGAGGGAGAGGGGTAATAGGCAAAGCACTTATCCTGAACCCAGGAGTTTTTGATTTAAGATCTTCAATTGATATATGTTATTAGGTGACTCTTTTCCCTTGGTTAAGGCACTGGTCCATTCTCTGAAGGTTGTTCATAATCAATCACACACACATTCAAATGATAAAATCTTTAAATCAGTTAGCAAAGGATATAGTTGCATATTGTTTTGAGACTCCTTTGGAGAAGTGAGTCAAGGGTACACCCACCTAAGAATTAAGGCTCAAAGTGTAGGAGGATATCATTGTTGATCCTTGTTAATTGGCCCCATTCCTTGTAGACTTTGGATTGGTGATAGAGTCAAAGTTATACTAAATTTATCCATCAAAGTATAAATCTACAAGTTCAAGATCAAAGGGAACTCCCAACAAAATGGTGACTCTACTGGGGAGAGTCTAGAGATAAAAATTTTTCAAAGTACACTCTTGTTTTCCCATTGTGTTCAGTTAAAGATTTCCCACTTTGTTGGGTGGTGACTCAAAAAGGTTAGTACTAGTGCTATAAACTATAAATCATGGACAAAAGGAGGAATACTAAGTCCTTTGTCAGAAAGAATCTGGAGGTCACTCTAGAGAAATTACCTAAACATGAGAAGAAGAGTTGGATCAGAATGAATAGTGAGTCTACTAGTGCTCCCATAAGAGAACAAAGGAATATCATAAGTAGAGGACCACATGTTTCCTCAAGTGAGGAAGGTTCACAAGATAGAGTTTCTAGATCAGATGGTGGTCACATTGAAGATAGATTTTATGATACCCCAGACGTTGTATTTCAAGACAAGGGTCCATTTCCTGCAGGTCAGAATGAACAAGCTAGGGAGATGGGTTTAGAGATTGATTTAGATCTTGATGAGGATAATTTTATAAGGGAGCCCATGAGACCATGGCAAGTGCATTTCCCATATCAGCATCCTACTGATGTGGAAGTTTCATCAAGCTCTGAAGACAACATGATAGATCCACATGACCTAAATGCACTTAGGTTGTAGTTGGCAGAGTAGGATGCCATATACAAAAGGTTACAAGAGGAGAGAGAGGCTGAAAAAGTAAACGCTCTACTAGAGAGGTAGTCTCTTAGAAAAATTAATGAAATGAAGGAGAGAAACAAGATGCTTGCTTCTGCTCCTAGGGTGTTGTAGCATGATGTTTTTGGTGATCTTGAAGCTCTAAGAAGTGAGCAGGAATGCATGTTGCAAGACCATGAGTTTGATGAAGAAGGCTCTGTGATCAAACAAGTGAAAAGTTATGCTCCTTTTCCCAAGGGTGGGAATGGACATGAGATCACTAGGCCTACTATAGTTATTAATGAAAAAGGAAAGTGGAAGATGGTGGGTGTCCAAACAAGCAAACCAGTGACAATACCAGGGATCCCACCACTTAAATCAAATAGGGAGACAAAGATAGAAAGAAAAAGAAGAGAGGATGAAACTCTTGCTCAAGAGTTGGAAAGAGCTTAAGTTGATGCTACTATTGTAGAAAAAGGAAGAAAGATCCAATTCTTGAAGGCTTCATTAGCTAATGTTCATGGCCCTTCTACTACTGAACTAGGTATACCATCTATGAACACTACTGTTCCACCTAGCAATGCTACTACTAGTAATCTAATTCCTAATGTATCTACCAAATCATTTGTTGATCCTAATAGATAGTCAAATGTGCAAGTGGGTGGGAATGTAGATAAAAATAATAATTCTAGTGGGAACACTAGTTTAGGATTTTAAAGAAGACCTATGCAATTAGAAGGCTATAGGAAAATTAGTTTTGATGGGATACCAGGCTACCTGAATGCTTTTCCAAATGATATAAGAGATAAGGTGCCTAAGTTTTCTGGTAATAATGCTATTATTTGTGAGGAGAATCTTAGGCTATTTGTTGATATGTTTAATGATAATGAGGTAGAGCATGAGGATGTAGTCATGACATTGTTTGTTCAATCTCTAATGCAGGATGCTAGAGATTGGTTTAAGAGACTTCCTGATAAATGTATTGATACTTGGGATTCTTTTGAGAGATGTTTCAAAGAGCAGTATGGTGATAGGCCTAATGCTAGTTTCATGTTGAATGAATTCAATACCATAAGGAAAAATCAGAATGAGTTTGCAACTAAATTCAACATGAGATTTCAGAAGGGTATGCATAAGTTGTTCCAAGTTATGCGGTTAGATGACAATGTTTGTCTAACTACATACTTCAATGCATTTGATGGAAAGATGGGATACTTGTTGAGTGAAAAAGAACCAAGAACTCTTAGAGATGCTTTTAGGATTGCTATCAATATTGAGAACAATATGAAAATATCAAGAAAATTGGGTGGGAAGAGAGATGACCCTAAGTTGTTTGGGGACAAGAAATACAAAAAAGAAAGTGATAGGAATGTTGGAACTAGGAGGCAAGAAGAAGATAAACTAAATAAGGTGCTCAATATATTAAAGGATTTGAAAGCACTTGCAAATAGGAACATCAGTGCTCCTACCAATGAGAGGCCTCAGTTCAACAACAATTTCAATAAGCTGAATAGATTGCAGAACTACCCCTACAACACCCAATGGAAGGATCACAAGCCTGTTGTCCCTATTGCAAGAGGAAATAATGAAAGAGGTGTCCTTGACCCTCTACAAAAATATTCAATAAATGTCATGGAGGACATACCTTGGTGTGTTGCATGCCATTCCCCTCATTGTGTAGAGCATTGTGTGGTTGCACATTCTATGGCTACAAATCAAGATTGTGGCAATGAGGAGATAGATCAAGAAGAAGGTCAAGATGATGTTGGATGCAATATGGCCACTTCATAACTAGGATATGAAGATGATTCTAATTTTTATGAAGAAGCAGATGTAAATGTGAAGAGACACAATTAGGCCCTTTTTTATCAAGAGGTATTTTCTGATAATGAAGACATTGATAAGAAAACATGTAACATGAACTCTTCTTCTGAGCTAGTAAATTTAAGAAGACTTTCTAGAGAAGAGATGGATAGGATTACTATAGAAATGATTGCTCAAGTGCAAACTAGAGGCATGGTAGAAAGGGATACAAATGGAAAAGCTACAGGAATGTTTATAAAGAGTACCAACTCTGGAGAGCCTAATGAGAACAAATTAAAAGGTGATCGCATGGTGAAATTTGGGAATGTAAAAGGTAAGAATTGTGAACCTAAGAGAGTTGGAGTTGAAAAGATTTCTAATGAGATTGAGAAGCTAGTTAACACAATGGCTAAGATTGAAAAAATGAGAGTGGCCAATACACCTAATGTATCAGATAAGCAAAGGGATACTAAGGCAATGTAGATTGAGATTCCTTCCTCTACTCTTGTTGATATGTTATCTATTTTATCCCAAATTATAGTTAAGGTTCCATTGTCAGAATTATTGAGGATCCCTAAACACAAAGACAAAGAAATTACATGGGTAGATAATGTCCATAACAATGATGTTGCATGCAATGGATCTTAGGATAAAGCTTTGAAAGGTGTTGCTACTTAGGGAATTGTATCTCAAATTCCTCCTATATATTTGGATAGTTTTGTCAATGCTAGCCTTGAGAACATTGATCCATTCTTTTTAAGTGTCCTTGTGAATGGAATGAAACTAAGAAATTGTATGATTGATAGTCGTGCCTCTAATATTGTTATGTCTTTCAAGATTATGGAAAAGTTGGGCCTTAAAGTTGATACAGTTGAAGGAAGATGTTGTGCAATGGATGAGAGGGAGGTACCAGTCATTGGGACTATCAATGCAATGCCATATAGGCTGGTAGCATATCCAGAGAAAGAGTTAAAAATGAGTGTTTTGGTGGTGGACATCCCTCCTCATTATGGGATGCTGCTATCTAGAAGGTGGATTCCTGCCATGGGTGGAAGTTTACAATGTGATCTTTCCTATGCCACTTTCAAGATTGATGATCAGTTTGTCAAGATTGAGCAAGAGCCAAGAGTATGCCACATGATTGAGAGAAATATTGAGAATGAAACTACATGTTTTGTGGATACTAATATTAATTTTTTTAGGGCAGAGATCCCTGTACTTGAGAAGGAACCTATTTTTTCACCTATCTTTGCTGAGGTAAGTGTTGTTTCTATGAAGGGTGATTTGTGGGTAATGTACTTTGATGGTGCAAATTGCAAGGATGGAGTAGGAGCAGGTATTTTACTTATTTCTCCTAATGGAAACACCTACAAATTTTCTTTCACATTGAATTTATTTTGTACCAACAATATAGAAGAATATGAGGCATTGTTGTTAGGACTGAAGTTGGCACAAAAGCATGGTATTAAGTGCCTAAGTGTTGTTGGTGATTCTAAGATGGCGGTGTCCCAAGTTAGGTCAATGTATGCTTCCAAGAACAAAATGTTAAAACAATATAGGAATGCAATTTGGGATTTGAGTGAACATTTTGATGCCTTCAATATTGAATGGAAGGATAGGAGTAACAATAATATGGCTGACTTTTTAGCCAATATAGCAATCAATCCCACTGATATTACATTTTTTGGTATCTCTAAAGTTGAAATTCAGGCTAGGCCTAGTATACCAAACAATGTTGAGAATTGGCAAGTTTTTTATGATGATAATGATATCTTGAAGTTTATGAGTTGTAAAGATCAGTATCATGGTTAGGAATTTGATTGTTCAACCTTGGTTGAGTCAGTAGAAGGAAAGGAGGTTGTCTTTGGCAATGAGGTCATTCAACTTAGAACCAACAATGTGCCCAAGGGGCTTGTTGTTTTGCAGACTGTCTTTGACAACCAGGATAGAGTTCAAAAGAATATCAAAAGAGAAGATCATGTTGATCTAGAGGAGATAGATCTTGGAACACATGAGGCACCTAAGAAGGTGTACATTGGTAGGGACATGTTTCACAATGTGAAAAAATCTTTGATTGAATTATTGAGAAAATTTAGGCATGTTTTTGCATGGTCATATGATGACCTAAAGGTTTATAGAGAAGATTTGTTTCAGCATATTATTCCTTTGAAAGGAGATGCTAAACCTTTTCGGCAAAAAAAAAGGCCTATTAATCCCACTTCGGCACCTAAGATGTAAGAAGAGTTAATGAAGTTGAGAGATGCTGGCATTATCAAGCCTATAAGGCATTCTTCTTGGGTGTCAAATCTTGTCCCTCTTAGAAAAAAGAATGGTGACATTAGGCTTTGTGTGGACTTCAGGAATTTGAACATCAGCTCATTAAAGGATAACTATTGTCTGCCCAATATGGAAGCTATGTTGCAGAGGGTAACTGGATCAGAATTGATGTCTATGATGGATGGTTTCTCTAGTTACAATTAGGTAATTGTAAAAGAATCAGATTAGTTTAAGACAACTTTCACTACACCTTGGGGGACATATGTTTATGTGAGAATGCCTTTTGGTCTCACAAATGCTAGTGCTACTTTTCAGAGAGCAATGGATGTTTCTTTTTTAGATTTCATAAATGATTTCCTTGTTGTTTATCAAGATGATTTAACTACCTATTGTAAGAAGGAAGAAGACCATTGTACTCATTTAGAGAAAATATTTGTGAGGGCTTTGGAATATGGCATTTCATTAAATCCAAGGAAATGTGCATTTGGTGTCACTGAAGCTAAGTTGCTTGGCCACTTAGTGGGGAAGCAAGGAGTGAGAATTGACCCTGAGAGGGTAGCAGCTATTGATAAAATTTAGAGACCAAAGAATGTTAAAGGGATTCAATCCTTCTTTAGTTAGGTCAATTTCTTAAGGAGGTTTGTGACAAATTTTGCAGAGGTTACTAGACCTATTTCTAAGATGTTGAAGAAGGGATCTACAATCAATTGGGAGGGTGAGCCTAATGAGGCTTTCAAAAATATCAAGTAGGCTATCAAAGATGCACCAGTGCTTAAGGCACTTGATTATAATGTCCCAATGCACATATTTTACTTTGCATCTTTTCATACTATTGCAGAAATGTTGTTGTAGAAAAATAAGGATGGTTTTGAGCAGCCTATTGCATTCTTTAGTAAATCTTTGTAGGCTACTAAATTGAAGTATGACATAAATGAGAAACAAGCATATGAACTTGTGAAGGTAGTCAAGGCTTTTAGATGTTACTTGATGGGGGTAGTTGTGATTGCTTTTGTGCCAAGTGCAGCTGTGAAGGATATTTTCTCACAGCAGGAGGTGTCTGGGAGGAGATGCAGATGGATCAATAGGATCCAAGAATTCAATGTTGATATCCAAATCACTAAATTGGTTAGAGGAAAAGGATTGGAAAAATTGATGGCTCAATCCAATCTTGATGCTAATCAGATAAATCATTCTAAAATTGATTATACATGTGATATGGATGATTGTATCTGGTATCAAGATATTATCTATTACTTGAGAAATATGAAATGTCCAGCACAAATGAATGATAATAAGAAGAGGACATTAAAATTACAGGCCATCAAGTATGTAATTGTGAAATGTAAATTGTATAGAAAGAATTTAGATTGCATACTTTTTAAGTGTGTTGATGAAGATCGGGCTAACAAGTTGTTGAAGGAAATGCATGAGGGATTTTATGGTGGGCATTATATGGGTAAAAAAACTGCTCATAAAATCTTGAGAGTAGGATTTTGGTGGCCCACAATCTTCAAGGATGCAGAATAGTTGGTAAGGTGGTGTGATGCTTGTCAAAGGTTCTCTGGTAAGCTTAAATTTTTAGGTAATGTGCCATTAAAACTAGTAGAAGCATAGGCTCCTTTCGAACAATGGGGAATTGATTTCATAGGGGAGATACCAAACAAGTCAAGTGGAGGACACTCATGGATCTTAGTTGCCACTGATTACTTTACAAAGTGGGTAGAGGCTATACCTACAAGAAATGCAACTAGTAAGGTGGTAATTGATTTCTTGTTGAAGAAAATTGTTACAAGGTTTGGTTGCCTTGAGAGAATAGTAAGTGATAATGCCATGTGCTTTAGGTTTGCTGAATATAAGGACTTTTGCAAAGATTTGGGAATTCAGATTTCTAATTCTTCACCTTATCATCTACAAGGAAATGGACAAGCAGAATCGACTAATAAGAGTTTGATTAAAATCTTAAAGAGGATTCTTGAAAAGAATAAGAGGGCATGGAATTCAAAACTACCATTAGCTCTATGGGCTGATAGGGTAACTGTGAAGAGGGCAATTGGTTGTGCACCATTTGACCTAGTATATGGAATACATGCAAGAATGTCTCAGAATAACTTATTGGAAATGTTTAAATTTGTTCAATTATATGATGATGAAATAGATGATGAGATGCAGTTGAGAATTGAGGACCTCATTAGGTTGGATGAGACTAGAAGAGAATCAGTTGCAAAAAGTACCAAATTGTAGTTGCAGGTTAAGAATTTGTATGACAAGAAGACTGTTGACAAGAAGTTTGAGCCTGGTGATTTGGTGTTAATTTGGAATGCCAAATTGGAGAATAAAGGAAAACATGGTAAGTTTGATCCAATCTGGCTAGGGCCATATTTAATTCATGAGAAATGGGGCTAGGATTCATACATTGTCAAGGAATTAAATGGTGAAGTTCAGGAATTGCCAGTCATGGACAATTCTTGAAGAAATACTTCAATTGAAGGTATTTTATTTTCCATGAACAATAGTTAGGTCTGTACATTCTATAAATTTTTGTAAAGTTGCCTGCCCCTATCCTATTTTATCCTGGTCTGTAGGGTTTTGGTCCTATTGCTCTCTATTGTCAAGTTTTTCCAGAGGGATGGTCTGCTTTAACAAGTGATTCTAGATCCTTGCTATGCCTGTAGGAGGCATACATCCCTAGATAGACCCACTGTTAGCATGTGCAAAAAATTGCATGGCTATAGAAATTTCCCCCTGGTCTCTGTAGTTGTTTTTAGGTCTCTGCCATTAACCCTTAGTTCAAATTTTTGAAAATCTAGCCATTAGTGTGGGAAAGCCCTAATTTACCACGGCCTCATTCTAATTTGTCATTACTTTTTGGGCCACTTAAAATTCCTTTAATGCATGTGCTAAATCATTGTCCCCTTTGTTGCATGATCATGTGAACCTTTTTTATGTTATGCGATCTTGCAACTAAAGGTTTTATACCCTCGGTGGCCTTTAATTTTCCTAAGTCCCAGCGCTAATATTTTTCCTAATTTAGTGTTTTAATATTTCCTATGTTCTAACTTCATTCTTTCCTGGGCCTGGCCTTCTGACACCATCTCAATCCAATGATTGTCATGAAAGTGCAAGGGTTTTGTTAAAGGCTTGCACTTTTGTGATGATTGTTGATTCCTTTTCATGATGTAGCCTTTCCTTGTAGGTGGGTCCACTACTACATGTACAAAAATGGAAAGCCTTGATTGGTCCACGAGTGAGTGACTAGATATGCTATCAATGGGACCTAATTTTTTTAGGTTCAGAGGATTTTGACATCGATAGTTCATCAATGACTGGCATAAGTTCTCATGAGACGTGTCAGAGCTTTGAGATCTTACGCCAGCCATTGATGTTACCTTTTCTTAGGTGATAGTATAAAGGTGGGTCCGATTTTCCAAATGGTTTTTATGTGCCATGGTGTGCTGAGTTGTCTATTTTTCATTCTTTTGCATGGTGATGAGTTGGATTGCGTTAGTGGGGCCGAGGATTTCCAAATTTTAGTAGTTCTGATGGTGACAGAGCATCGATGATTAGCGTGTAATTTGAGTGGGTTTTTTTGACACTTGTGATCTTAAGATAGTCATTGATCTCTTTCGATGTTAGAGGGTTGTCAGAGCAGGGTAAGATTCTCAATCTGACGGTTGTCTCATGATCTGATGGAATCTTGGAGGTTTATGCGAAGATGAGACAACCGTTGATCTTCTTGTGTGGCGTCATTAAAATTTCCTCAATCTTTTGGTGGTCTTGATAAATGTTTGGTGGTTCTAACAATTTTTAATGCTTTTCGCTCATTCACAAAATGAGATGGCAGTACTCTAGTTAGGCTGGCAATTCAGCGAGTGTGTATTTGTGTAATCACTAAACTATTTGGCAGATAGATAAAGTTCTTCATGAACTAACAAAAGGCTTTGGTCACCAGTTTTCCAGATGTAGCTAAGATGAGTTAGGTTTCCTTTGTTTGCTATGTCTCAGACTTAAAGGGGGGTTAAGTTTTTCATTATGCGAATAGGAAAAGGCTTTGTTGCATGTTTGAGAGAGTTAACCTGAGGTATCTGGATGGGTTAAGGACATAAAGCTTGCAAAACAAAGAGATCTAATAGCCATGACTTAAAGTTGATCTGATTTCAAATGTCGACCACTGATTTTCTACTGGTGCTTGGAAATGACCATTATTTTTCAAATTCAAATTTGCAGAGGGTTTCTCAGTGACAAAAAGGACCAGAATTGAATGCTTTCATGGTTGGATTTGATTTTTTTGGTGGCGCTTGCTATTACAGTGTGGTCCAGGGTGTTCCATGATCATTTACAGGGGTCTCTACTATGTTTTTTGTGCTCGAGGAATGTTGTAGGTGGCCGAACAGATTGACATTTTGGGCATTTTTATGGTTCTCAATACCTTCTGAGTGAGATTATCATGATTGTGGATCACTTTAGGATTTTCTTTCTCCTGGTTGCCTGGGTTTCTTCCCCTATAATAAATTTGTGACCATTTCTAGTTGGTTGGGTGGTTGAAACCCTAACCCTAGTCACCCAAAGCTTGATGCATCCTCTTTGAGGATTCCAAGGTGACTAGTGGTGGTATATATTGTATCTTTTTTGATTTAGTTAGGGTTCCAAAACTTTCTTTTTGGTCCATGATTGTTGATGTTAATTTACTGAACAAGGAGAGCCTAGATTTTGGGTCTACTCCTTTGGCATTTTGTTGCTTTGATTGTATATTGATCCTGAATATGTTAATGAGAATGTTGTTGAGTTCCAATCTTGCATTTGTGTATCTCTTCTTGTTTTGGTTTTGAGCTCATATATGTTAGTGTGACAAAGTGTATTAGCATATGGTAAACAAATAGTATTGTGAAGTCATCTTTGAGTTCCTAACAAAGTTAGGATTAAAGTCTTTTAGGTGAGTTTAGTGAGTTTACAACCAAATAAGAATCTAATGTCCTTGTGTTTGAGGGAGAGGGGTAATAGGAAAAGCACTTATCCTGAACCCAAGAGTTTTTGATTTAAGATCTTCAGTTGATATATGTTATTAGGTGACTCTTTGCCCTTGGTTAAGGCACTGGTCCATTCTCTAGAGGTTGTTCATCATCAATCACACACACATTCAAATGATAAAATCTTTAAATCAGTTAGCAAAGGATATAGTTGCATATTGTTTTGAGACTCCTTTGGAGAATTCAGTCAAGGGTACACCCTCTTGAGCATTAAGGCTCAAAGTATAGAAGGATCTCATTGTTGATCCTTATTAATTGGCCCTATTCCTTGTAGACTTTGGAGTGGTGATAGAGTCAAAGTTATACTAAAGTTATCCATCAATGTATAAATCTACAAGTTCAAGATCAAAGGGAACTCCCAACAACTTGCAAGGTTTTACCCCAAAATTTAGTAGTAATAAAATAGGGACATCAAATAGGGACATCAGTAATAAAATAATATGCTTACTATTTTGAATTTGAGCTTAGACATCATGCAATTTTATTGTTTTCATTGCATGCTTGTTGTTGTTGTGCACCATAATAGAAAAAAGAATGCAATGTTATGAAATTTTTGGATTAAATTGGCGAGTTTGTATACTTTCTTCATTTTAAACTAACCTATGACTTCAAAGGAGGAGTTATGAAATATAGTTGTAGGTGGTTATCTCTTCTATAATGATGGAAATATATAACTCCTCATGTTATTGTCAAAATTAAATTCAAATATTTCTCAAAACATTTATTCTTGTAGAATTAAGATATCCTTATCTGAATAAATAAAACAATCTTGCATAATAGATTTTGAATCACATTAACACTCACCCATGTTCTCTAGCACAGTTCATTTTAGAAGTGTATGGCTTGACTATGCACATGCATAATTATAGATGAGGATTAGTAATAGGGTGTCAGGAAAAGCTTAGATCCTTTGGATCTAACCCCATCTTTTCCTTCCTTGTAGGTTTTGGATCATACAAGAGCATATTGAATTGAACTTGGGGTCAACACTTCATTACTTCAAGCAATGTTTGGTACCTTCATTATTTATGTTCATCCACTTATGTATGTTTGCATTCATTCAAATTCTTTTGAAAGTTGGCTATTAGTGACCATATAGGACCATTCTTGATGTTTTTGGGTCATTTGATGAAAAGATGTAAATAGGGACATCAGTAATAATTTTTTTTTTTTATTGTGCATATATCTTCTCTGCTCAACTCTGATATGCAGAGGTGATGAACATTCATATTTTCCAAAGAAGTACTATGAGCTTTCCTTCCAACACATGTACTATTGTGAAAATCATCACAAGTCCATTTGTTGCAGGAAAGATCACAGTACACATCTCTAGATGTTTGGATGTTTTTCACCTGTTCATATACCAAATGATGAATCCTCAATTGTTGTAATGGAAAAGCATTATAACTATCCATATAGGACCTTCATTATTTATGCTCATCCACTTATGTATGTTTTCATTCATTTATATTCTTCTGAAAGTTGGCTATTAGTGACCATATAGGACCATTCTTGATGTTTTTGGGTCGTTTGATGAAAAAATGTAAATAGGGACATCATTAATAAAATAGGGATTGTTGTCATTGCATGCTTGTTGTTGTTGTACACCATATGTTGTTTTATACACTATTTATTTGATTCAGACTATGAGCTTGGTTTTTCTTTCAAAAGTGTATGGATTGAATATGCACATGCATAATTGTAGATGAGGATCAACAATAGGATGCCATTCATTTCTTAGATATTTTTTATCTAACCCCCATCTCTCTTTTTTTTTAGGTTCTGGATCACATAGGGGTACACTAGATTCATATGCAGGTCAAAAATTCATCACTTCAGGCAATGTCTAGCACCCTTATTATTTATGTTCATCCTCTTATGTATGCCTGTACTCTTGCATTTTCTTCTTAAAGTTATTTTCCTTGTATATTATATACAAGTTATTTTTCATATATATACATGTAATCTTTAGATGCAAAAATTTATTTTCCTTTATATGTATCTTTGCATGAAATGAACACAAATTAAACAAGATCATCTAATAATGAAAACTAGGGTACTGTAGTCACTCATCTAGTAATTAGATCCCCAAACCATTACTAAGGATTGAGCATAAGTATAAGTCCCCAAATCTATTGTTCTATGTGTATAAAACAATATATGGTGCACAACAGCAGCAATCATGCAATGATAGCAATAACATTGCATGATGCCTAAGCTCAAATCCAAAATAGTAAGTGTATCAATGTATGATCTAATAGCAACAATGTCATTAATTACTAAGCCAAAGGGGTTTTCTAATTTGAAATACTTAGTAGCCTCTAGGGTCATTTTCTTTTATGTTGTCTTAATAGGATGTTTGATAGAAACATTATGATTGTGCATCCCTTTGCTCATCTCTTTAGTTTTTTTTTTCATATTTTTCACCATCTCACATTTCTTTTCAATAAGAGATGGCTGTGAAAAAGATATTTCTATTTTTCATTCTGAGAAGATCCAGAGTGATTTTGAGTCACATAGGAAATTCCCTGATCCTTCCACAAGTGCTATTCTGAAGAGTTGTGATCACTTCACGAACAAAAAATTATCTATTTTTTAAGTATTGGTTTTGTGAGAACTAGTGAAAACAACAATTTGTACATGAAAGCAAGATCCGATGATACCATTTTGATTGCTAAAATATTAGTGGATGATATAATTTTTGGAGGACAAGATCATATTTGTAAATCATTTACTGATGAGATGAGAAAATAATATGAAATGTCTATGTTTGGAGAGATTAAGTTCTTTCTAGGATTGCAGGTTATTCAGGAGAATGATGGAATTTTCATCACACAATAAAAGTATATAAAGGAAGTATTGATAACATTTGGGATGGAAGAAGCTAAACCACTTGGAACATCAATGGTTACATACTACAAATTAACAAAAGATGATGAATCTATAGAGGTAAACCAAACATTGTACCAATGTATGATTCGGTAAACTGATATATGTAGTACATAGTAGGCCAGATATTGCACATGCAGTGGGGATTGTTGCTAGATTTTTTTCCAATCCAAAGGATTCAGATATGGTTGCATTAAAAATAATCTTGAGATACCTGAAGAAAATAGAGGAATATGGTTTATGGTATCCTAAGGAAGACAAATTTGAACTAAGAGTCTACATCGACGTAGATTGGGCTAGAAATATAGATGATAGAAAGAGAAAAATTAGAGGAGCATTTTTCTTTGGTGAAAGAATTGTTACCTGGACAAGTAAGAAACAACCTTCTATTTCTTAGTCTATTGTCAAAGCAAAATACATTGATGCTGCTACAAATTGTTCAAACCTTGCTTATATCAAACAAGTGTTGGAAGGGATGAATGAGGTAATCAATGAGCCAGTGATTATATATTATGGAAACACTAGTGCAATAGATATTTCTAAGAATCCTAGAATGGATTTGAAGACAAAGCATATTTCTATTAAGTATCACTACTTAAGAGAACAAGGATAGGAGAAGCAAGTCAAACTGGAATATGTTACATCAAAGGACCAACTTGCTGATATTTTTACCAAGCCTCTACGGAAGGACACTTTTGAATACTTGAGGACTAGACTTGGGGTCTGTCCCCTATCTATTGGTCACTAATGTGATCTAGAGGTTGTATCAGCCTATTCTTATTATTATATAATTCATGTTGATGCAACATAGATCACACTTTGGATTTTGTCTAAGGTTGTGAAAGATTTGGACTAGAACAGAGATTTGCATATCAGTATACCAAGATACATTGTCTACACCAAACAACAGAGAGTTACTTAGCTATTGCAGAGATATATGTTTTATGTTTTTCTTTGGCATTGTTGTCAAAAGGAGAGATAAACAATATGATAAATAGAGAGATCAATGGAATATTTATCTAAGGGAGAGATAATCTAAGAAAGTCAAGTAAAGTTTTGAAGATTTGTTGATCAAGAACAAAACAAATCTTAGAGCTAAAAAGATCAAATCCGGAGAGGAAAGTCTGCACTTGTAATGTTGTTATGTAACATAGTGATTAAATATATTAAATATCAAGCTAGGGAGAGCTTACCGAGCTACAATATTTACTTACATAGCTGTAGAATACATGTTTGGTATGTGCATGGCATATTTCATATTGCCTAAGTTGCCATCAATGCCAAAGGGAGAGATTGATGAACTACAACTGATTGAATACCCAAATGACTTGAAGATCAGTGATTAGAGATCACCAAGTACTAAAATAATATGTAAGATAATTAAATTAGTCATTTTGTTATCATTGATGTCAACTAGTTTTGATACTTACTTATTACGATAGTTGCAAACATCTAAACATCTGTAAAGAGGAGAGAAAAGATGAAGAACTAAGATATCTAAATGGAGAAAGATGGATATGATAGATGAGGATAAGGAATACCCAAGGTAACTTATTGATGAGTCTATGACTTCATATGGTTGACTTGATTATGTTGCATTAATATATTATGAAGATGGAAGAAAAATGTTACAAGGCAATGTGGTCAGTTGATGAAGCACTTTAGTATACACCGAGCTAGTGTAGTGTATATCGAGCAATAGTATTAACCAAGATTGTGTTTGCCGACACATTTCTTTATTAACTAAGTATAGATGAAAGTATTAAATGATTAATTTTAGCCAATAGAAATTGATGAGCTAGAAATTTTTAAGATTTTGAGATTGAGGATAAAGTTTGTTATGAGATCCATGACTGACAAAATTCAGAGAAGATCTAAAGGATGGAATTGAAATGTGTTATTGGCACATTTGTTGAGGAAGGTTTAAGAGGAAAAATCAATGAAGGAGATTAAGCAGAAAAATCTGATGGATGATATGAAAATGATTTATCCATCTATATAAGAGATATGAGTTTCTTTATTAAAACATGCCAAAAGAAAGAAGACTATAGATATTTCATATGAATATAGTTTCATCCACACCTGATCAGACTGGTTGAAGAAGAACCAAATTGCAGAACAATATCGAGTGTCAGAGAGATATTACCAAGTGAAAGTAAGTTGAGGAAGTGAATTGATATATTGATTAGAGGATTTGTATGGGCTTAGAATAGATTTGAACATCTACAATTTGAGTTGTATTATAATCAGATCAACTACTATTTTAGTTTAACCATTGATAGAAAAAAGTCTCTTAACCGAGTGGACTTAACCATCTTATGTTATGCCTCCTTGTCATTCAATGAATGTACATTGTTATCCTATCAACCCCATAGTGAATTATGGTTGAATGATAATTGTTAGTCTTAAATCCTCTAACAAGGTCACACCTAACAGTGTGTTTGTAACCTTTAACAGGGTTGGCTCTTCACCGAGCTCACTTCATAAGAGTGAAAATTAGTTTGGGTTACCGGTCCCAAGTGGTTTTTCCCTTAGCAGGGTTTCCATGTTACATCTTTCTGTTATGTATTTTTATGGTGATTGGTTTATTGCCATACTTTACATATTGCATATTTTATTTGGTCGGTAATTATTGTGAGTTAATTGACTGGTAATCGATAAAGGCACAGATAGTTTAATAGTTTATTTTATCGAGCTGCAATTTTTTTTCAGATTGTTTAAACTAGTACATCTTTGGAATTGGGACTGTAGGATAACTGATCTAAATGATTCACCCCTGCTCTAAGTTATTCTAACACTCTTAAATAGGAAATTTATCATTGACCAAATTTTGAACAAAAAAAAATATAACAGATTTTGTGAAATTTTCACCATATGTTCTTCATGATATGTTCACTTATTGGTTGGTTTGCATGATAGTGTAGAAGTTTTGCATCTAATATGAATTATTTATAAAGAGATATGTGAACTAAAGAACATGTAGGTATAGAAACAAATAATGTGTTCGAATATCATGCAATTATTCTTAGATTAAAGGCTTCTCTGAGTAAGGGAATTCAAGGAATTCATGTGGAGGGTGAGTAAAAAAAACTTGTTTGCATGAAAATCACTATCTTATCACCCTATCACTAGTACATAACTTTATCTAAGCAAGATTTGTTTCTATTCTTGTATATTAGTTGTTACAAGTAGTAGTTATTGTTGCACCAAAAGATCGACCTATTAGTGCCTGATACAACCACTAGACTTATAGAACACATGAGGCTGTTAAACCATGTCACAAATCTTGAAGGGAGACATTGGCGGTTAGTCCAACAATTCCCCTCTCAACATCACACAAGGGGATTCAAACCTATAACCTAGCTCTGATACCATTTTTTACAAGTAGTAGTTGTCATTACACCAAAAGATCAACCTATTAATGCCCAATACAACCACTAGACTTATAGAACACAAGAGGATATTAAACCATGTCACAAATCCTGAAGGGAGACATTGGTGGTTAGTCCAACATTAGTTTCTCTCATGTTGTAGCTTGACTTGGAATTGCATTCTTTCATTTCCCCTATTTGATCATACATCATGCATGAAAAATTGAAACACATGTGATATAGACAAAAATTGATGTATGGACAATGTTGCATGTATTCTATTATGTTTGTTAAATTTCATGTTGAGAAAAATTCTCTAAATTTTTTCTTGTTGTTTACATCTGGTCTCACTGCTTTTCTATAGAGCTATAATTGTAAATTACAAGCTATCTAGTGATTCTTATTTTTGCAATAATCTTCTCTATTAACTAGAACTCAAGTGTTTCCTTCACACTACTTGTGAAAACTTATGGGTTTAATAAGTATTCTTTTCTAATTTTGAACTTATGGTTTATTATCTTACCATTATTCGAGCCCCTAACTTGAACTAATTTTAAAAGCTCATTACATTGTGCAATCTATAAAAGGAAATTCTAAGATATGTTTTGTGGTTCGTGAAAAAAATATTAGCTCTTTGGAATCAACCTTTTGTACCATGCAACTCTGTCCTGCAAAATGATATTGTAAAAGGGATGATCAACAAAGACCTTAAATGATTGATCCTAGCTAATTCCTATTGGAAATTTAAGCTACTCTAAAATTTTATGCCTTTTGGGAATTTTTCAGCTGCTCTCATTTACATTCTCTTGAAGGAAAGATAAATAAGGCAATTAAAAAATATTTATTTAAACTCAAAGCATATTTCGAGAACTCAGATTTTTTTGGTAGGATTCTAGGATTGTTATTTTAAGTTTGCAAAGAAATGAAGAAAATTGGCTTCTAACTTGAGACAATCGATGATTTGATCTATTCTTTCTTTATATGGTGTATTTTCCTTCATGAAATATTCAGATTTCTAACATGTTGTTTCTTATAATTCGATGAATTAACTAACTTTTTTTAGTCTTAATTTTCTCCTTAATGTGTATTGTTTATATGTAATGTTTAAGGACTCCTAGCTAAGACTATTCATGCCATATACATTGTAAATTGGTTCGAACAAGGAGGAAAAGAAAATAGAAGGTTAAGGCGGTAGAAGCTACATAATTCACACATTGTTTATCAAAGCCATTAAAAGCATGTTAAGATTTCAAAATTACTCTTGTAACATTTTAAGGTGTCCATTAACATTCTTGATTTGATTGATCAGTTTCATATCTTGTAATACAACTGATAAACAAGGTAAGGGTTTACAATTTTGTTCACAAATGAACTACTTCCCATAATGCCCAATTGTTCTTAAGTGACTCAACCCAACTAAGACTTCTTCCAATGCAAACCAATGATAGATTTTATGTCTTTAAGGTGTATAAGGGTATATTAAAGTGGTTTTAAGGTTTCAAGTGTTACCCACACTCCCAATGGCTAAATAGCCTCAGACTGTTTCGGAGACCTAATGGCCCTTCTTTGTAGCCATGGAGAGACCTTATAGGTCCTTAAAATCTTCACTTTCCCAAAAAACAAATAAAAATAAAAACATATTCAGATACCCTTTTGAACATACCTAAACATACCAAATACTTAGATATTGTTATTTTGGAACAACTCACAGTACCCTAATTATACCCCTGTAAATGCACCTAAAAGTGGGTAGTTTAACAAAGAAAATCCTATTTGTAGGTAACCCAAAGACCCTTAACTCCATAAAGTGTCTTTAGATTTCTCAAAACCTCTAAATCTAAGAGGAATTTAACCCAAAGTATTGGGAACACCAAAATCCCCAAATCACCTCTCCTAAACCCTTGATTCAAGTGTTGGAAACTACAATTGAAGCAATTATTGTATTGTCATTGATATCAAACCTTAACTGGTAAGACTAATTCTATTTAAGAAAGTACTATATTTATTTGAGTGTTGCTAAGGGGATAGGCAAGGTTGGTAACAATAGTACCTAAGGAAAGGTTGAGTTATCTTGATACTTCAATGAGTACTTGATTATGTGGCACAATGATAAGACAATGTATTTTTTATCTAAGTAAGAATGAAGACTAAACTGGTAGGCTTAACCGAGCATAAGTGAAGAAATCTAGTTTAAGCCGAGTGTTGTTTGTGTCCACAGAGCTAGTGAGTGCCAAGTAAAATTAGTGTTGACCGAACACCAGTTAATTGCCGAGGAAGATAATGTCAGCCAAGGAAATAATTTATGTGGTGACCTAGCTTTTAGAGAAGACCAAGAAGTTGGACACGGTATTGACCGAGCATCAACATTTTGCATTTGATGAAGAATTCAGATTTCCAACCACATCATTGAATTCTTAGATTATGTAAAACATGTTGACTTTATTTATTGATTGTAAGAAAGCATTTAATACACTGTAAAACATTTTATTGTAAATCTTTAAGAGATTCAAGATATTTCTTAAAGGATAGCCAAAGAACATAATGTAGGATGGATTCAATGAATCTGAACTAACCCTAATATCTATGAAGGAGATTAAGCAGCAAAAGATGTATTGACCTAATAGAGGTAGTATTAGGGAAACCTAAGCAAGAGGTTGAATGTAGATAGAGAAGAGTGAATGCTGGAAGTATTGCTGATGTTATTGACTATCTAAGTAGAAAAGGCTGAAGGAGAAGTGTTGTGATCACTTGAAGGGTTCTGAGTAGATCAGTGATGGAGATGGAAAAGGTTCACAGTCAGTAAGCCAGCATATGTGTATGAAATTGGATTTGATATTTGCAAAGTGAGTTGTATGTTTCTCAGATCAATATTACTCCTACTTTCTAATCATTGTAATAGTCAAAATCCTTTTAACAAAGGTTGACCTAACAGTCATAGGTATAGATCCTTTGAACAAGGTTGCATTCTAATGGAGTGTATGTAAGTCCTATAACAAGGTACACTTTTAATAGAGTGGTTTAAATCCTTTAACCGGGTCACACCTAATAGTGTGTTTGTAACCTTTGATAGGGTTGGATTTTCACCGAGCTCACTTCAGAAGAGTGAACATAATAGTAACATGTTAAAAAGTGGTTTTTCCCAAATTAGGTTTCCACTATAAATCTTATTGTTTATACTTGTGTGAATGTTTAGGTTTGAACATTTCTATGTTTTACAAGTTAGATGCCATTGGATAAGTGGACTACACTATTATATGTTTCTATTATGCAATCAGTAATGACCAAGTAGGTGTTGGTTATTAGATCTAATTTGTTGAAGAGTTTAAAAGATTATTTTTATACATCTAGACCTGAGAACAACTAATTCACCCCCCCTCTCTATTGCTCTAAATCATATTAACAATTGGTATTAGAGATGTTGGTTCTTACAAAGAACAAGTTTAAAGGTACTTGAAGCAAATGATCAAAATGTATAAGAAGGAGGTACCTAAGCTGAATAAGGAAAACTTTCCTACATGGAAAAGTTTGATGAAGCTATATCTAGCTGATATTGGTGATTCTAGTAAGTATTACATTGAGCATGACTATGTCACACCTATTGCACCTTTGACTACCGAGGAAATGAAAGTTTAACAAGAGCACAACCAAGCAATGTTGGAGATTACGTCTACCCTAAGTTATCTAGAATTTGAAGACATCAAAGACTGTAGTATTGCAAAGAAAATGTGGGACACCCTTGCAAGCATTTATGGCGATGATGTGAATGTGTTGAGAGAAAAAGCTAAGAGCCTAAGAGGTAAATTTGATGAAATGAGAATGCAAGAAGGTGAGAATAATGCACAATATTATGGTAGAATAAAAGAAATTGTAATGTTATTAGAGGAGAAAATGGAACTATTGAGGATGAAACTATAATAGGAAAAGTATTGAGAACTCTGCGTCCTATCTATGCAATCAAAATTTATGTAATCTAGGAATCTAGATGTAACTCTCCTAATGCCCTTACTTTAGAAAGTTTGGTTGGCAAGCTTACTAATTTTGAACTTTCTAACTATGATAACTTCATTGTTGGTAGTATTGAATCTTCTTTTAAATCATAGATGGTTCTGAATAAGTCAAAGAAGGAAAAAGAAAGATGCATCAGTGAAAGTGAAAGTGAAAGTGATAGTGATAGTGGCACATTGTTAGAAATAGGAAATACTGAGAGGGGGGGGTGAATTAGTATTTCACAAACTTTTACTTTTGCCCACTTATGGATATAATAGATTACTTTAGTGCATATACAAATTATCAAGCTGATTAACAAACATAGTAGTAAATAGAAAGAACTCATAACACATGATATGTTCTTGAGGAAACCCTGGCCAAGGGAAAACCCTGGTGGGGATGGTACCCACAAAGATCACTAATCAAAAGTATCTTTTTAGGGATATTGGACCCTATTAAGAGTCAATTTACAATATATAGTAGAGCTATCCTGGTTAAAGGACTTTAGGCCTTGTTAGAAGCCTTAACCCTATTAGGAGTTATATTACAAAACCTGATCACCAGCTGAGCTCACTACTCAAACAAGTAATACAAAATGTTTCTGAATATAGTATGGTACTACTTACAACTTCACATCAATAGCCTTTTCTGCTATCATAATATACAACTATCAAAAGTTATCCTTTTCTTTCTTTTTCACACATCACATCATTATCATTACATTTCAAGTATGCCTAATATATGAGTTATTAGAGCTAATAACTTTATATGGTTGGCTTCCAAAATCTTTATCCAAGAGTAAAAATCTAGGATGTCATCCCTTCATAATGTTAAGTCATTATTTTGACAAGGAAAAACAATCCCTTAACTCTTTCGCTAATACTATCTCCAAAACTATTATATCTGCAAAAACTATCTTCGGTAAATTTTGAATAACTTCATCCGTTCTGCTACAAACTTTATGTGCACTGAGATGGGGTATCCTCATACTCTATAGAAGCTTTAGTTAACTATGAAAACAAAAATATTTCTCCAGTGGACGTCGCCAACTAAATCTTCATCGGGTGCTCTGTCAGGATCACTGTATCCATACTTAGATAATTTCTTCCTTCAACTTGCCATACTTGCATTCCAGATTCTGCACTCTTAGTAGAGATCATATGTTGCCATAATGACAACATCTATGCATCCACATTAGCCAAATTTCCAACAATCTCCCCCTTTGTCATTGGTGGCAACATATGGGAAAATTGGCTAAGTGTGCAAACAAAACTTCAAAGCATTTACACAAAATTGTGGCCAAATGTTATACAACATATATACAATATTGTACTCCATAGAATAGATCCCCCTATGAGTATCCTTCCTCAACATATTATCAAATTTTTTTTATCTCTCCCCCTTTGACAACAATGACAAAGATAGGGTGTACAAAAATTTCAATAAAAAAACTTGATACCTTGTTATCAGCTATTGCAAAGCCGGTAGGCTTGCAACACAGTCACCAAACTTTGACTTCCATGATTCAAAATCTTTCTCCCATATCTTCTTGATGGATTCAACAACATTGAGTAGAGTACCTAATCCATATGCTGCTATCTGACAAGCTTGCAGGGAATTAAAGCTAAACTTCTAAAAAGATGTCTTTGCTGAAAGACATTGCTCAATTTGGTCTTCAACAATTGAGGTCTTGATTGAGATATGCTCTCTCAAGATGTTAATCCTGATCATCTTTCTATTCTTCTCCTTTGCTAACATTTTGATATCATCATTTAACTTCCTTATGTTCTTCTCCACATAACTTATCTTTACATTTGGGCTTGTGAAGGTGTTTGTTTCAGCTGTAATTGCATCTATCTTTTCTCTGACCTTCCTATCTTCTTCAGCTGTTAGGATTTCTAATTTTGTGCATTGTATATACAAACTCTTTCTAGTCTCGAAATGTTTCCTCAAATTCTTTATGCATACATCCAAATTACCAATATCATTTTGAATATTTACACTTAGATTTTGTTGCATTTCTACTTCAAAGGCTTCATGAACTTTTATTCTAGCAATATCCTTTAAGTTAGAAAATTTAGAGTCAAAAGAGTTTATTACCATTTTAGCTTTCTCAAGTGGATCCGATTCAAATCCCTTAGTGTTGATCACACTCTCAAGTTTCTCTGTCAAAACTCTAACTTTTCCTTCAAGGTCCTTCACCTTCTTATTCTTTCCAATAATTTTATTAAGAGATGTGATGAACTCAAGCTGATCATTATCTTCAACCTCTTTTCCAAGGTCTTCAAAAATTGAACCAATTTGTCTCTTCTTACTGTCAGGTGCACTAGGGGTAGTGACCTCTGTCAAAATTTGTTTACCTTTAACTATCTACCCTACTAGAACTAATTCTGATACAGCTGGTGCTTCCACTACCTCTGTATCCTTTTCTAATTATGTAATCTTCTCTTGCTCTTCTAAGGCCAAATTGTCAGCAATGTTTCCTAGATCATGAAATACTACATCATCTGACTCTAGTGTCACTTTGGTTCCTTCAATGTCCATTGATTCTTTGCCAATATTGATATGTGAAGAAGATGGGACTTCTTCAATACCAACTTCCTCTGTATGTGGTTCCTCTAATTGCTTCTACTAAGGATCTGATTTAGCATGCTTTCCTGCAACTATATCTACAAGAACTTGCATTACTGCTTGCTCAGTCTCTTTCTATACTTCCTCCTTTTTGCCTCCCATTATAAGAATTGTTCTTCTCTTAGTTCTCAATAAAGTTCCAAGAGGCTTCAAGATTCTCTTCAAATGATCTTCATCCTCAACTTTGCAAAACTATCTGATTACATGTTCTCTCATCTTTATGTCCTCTTCTTGTGCTCTCTATTTTCTATTCACAAGTCTGTTATACAAATCTTCTGGGGTCTTACCATGAATAGTGCTAAGTTTCTTATCTGTCAAAATCATATGTGTAATCATTGCATTTTCAAAATTCAATCTGTCAAATGATCCATATAGATCATATAATTTATTTATCTTAGTGAAGTCTCCATGCTGCAATATATCTTCATTAACTCTTTCAATTCTTGGTTTTCAAGTTTTCTTCTTGATTGAAACTTCATCATCATCTTTAATTACTACTACTTTTCTAGGTACAGGAGGTACAATCACTTTCTATCTCTTGCCGGGTCCTGTTGCACTCACTTTTACTCTTCTGCTAGAAATAGGAGAAAAAGATTTTTCTCCTTCATCTTTTTCAGGTACTTCAACTTTTACCTTTATTGCAATAGGATCAATAGGGTCTGCACTAGATACCACAGGTGGAACTACAAGATTTTCACTTTGCTTCAAGGCTTCTACAATCTTCTTAGCTATGTCAAACTCATGACTTGAGATACCTGATTCTTTCAGTATTTTCTTCATAGTAGATTCACCTCTCCTACTAGATTGCTTCTTTTCTTTTGAACTTATTGCAAAGTTGAAATTATCTTCATAGATTCCAAACCTATTTGCATGACCATCCAACTCACACTTTAACAGTCTATTCACATATCCTACTATTTCTGCTTCAGATATTTCATAGCCAAGAGGGTCTATGAATTCCATTCTAGGCTCAACTACTTCAATGTAGGTGAAATCAATGTCTACCATAAAACAAATGTAATCTTTATCTTTTCAACTAAGGATGTAGGAATCCTTGATCTGTTCTTAACAATATTATGAAATGTCTTCAATACAAGCTTCACACTGTCATTGACTTTATCAATTAGGTGCTTCATGTAGACTGAGTTTATTCTTTCCATTGTGTTCACATTGTCACTCCAGTCAACTGTGTAAGGAAATCTTTGCAAAATATGGAATAACATATAGGTTATTAAAGATGAAAACCTAAACTGTGTGTACTTAGCCTTCTTAATCTTTTCTAAATTCTCAAACAACTGAATTCTTAGAATTTCACATAGGTCTACTTGTTTCTTCTCAATACACATAATATAAGCTACATGAACCATTCCTGTAGCCATGTCATCTTCCCTTGAACTACCACATAATTTAGTTGTTAGGATCTTGCAAAGGTACCTAACATCATCTTGCTTAATCTTACTTATCGCAATTCATCTACCATTATAACTAGATCCAGTGTTGTCTAAGACAATATTTCTCATGTTCTTTTCATTTAGTGGAATCTCTCCAACTTTTGATAATCTAGTAGCATCATGAATTAGGTTTGTAGTTATATCAATAACTCTATCCCATCTAGAATTTCCCATTGTGAATTCTACTTAAAATGATCTTGGTACATTCCTCATCATTAAATTCATACTTCATGGAATAATTGATAATTTCATTATTCTCTAGGTGATCATAAGTTGGTTTAACTGACATGTCTTGATTATACAATTTCCTATAATCATCACTAAATTCTAGATCTCCCAAAGTTTCAAACTTGCAACCTAAATATCCTTTAACATTCTCAATGTGTAATATTTCATCTGGTACAGATGATAGTGCTAGTCTATCATCAATTTCAGTTGGTTCTACCAGTTCTTTCTTAATCTTAGGTCTATTCTTAACATTATGAACCATAGAAATATCCATCTTATCAACTGATTAAAGATCAAAAAATACCTCAACTTTGCAAATCAAGGGTTTCGGTATGATCGGCACTGCAAACTACTTCCAAACTTCTTCAAATCACCCTCAACTCAATTTTTCTTCTTTCAAATCTCTTTCAAATCACTTTGTAATCATGATCACTTCGATTTCGACCTTATAACACTTCACATTAACTCGATCTGACATCACATTCATTCATTTTTCCGCTAAAACCTCAAAACGTTGATTCTACAAACTTGCAACCATAAAACTTTTTACGACCTCGTAAAACACAATATTTTCTTTTGTACACTTAACCATAGCATTAGTACAACGTAACAAACCTATATCTAACTGCACAAACTTAACTCATTCAAATTCCTAATCTACACTAATCCTAAGTCCTAAACTACAAAAACTTACATAATTTAAGTACTTAAAGAAGGGTCAGGTAAAGATTCATCCTTACCATTAGTTACATTACCTTCCTGACTACTTTCAGTGCTGAATATACCTCCTTAATCTATGCCTTTATCAAATTTTACTTCATCTTTATTGCTACAACAACCTTTCTCTTGTTTCCTGCATTTTCATTCTTTCTTGCATTGTTCCTAGGGTTAGGGTTATGATGATAACCTCCATTGTTCATTCTGCAAACTCTTGCTGAGTGTCCAAACTTTTTGCATATCTAACAAATGATTCCATTGTTTCCAAATCTTTGTCCTTGCTGATTAATCTATGACCTACAATTTCTAGCAATATGTCCTACTTTGTTGCATCTAAAACATACTACCACTTTTCTTTTATTCATTTCTTCAATAGATTTCTTATCCGCATTGTTAGTATTCCCAATCATTCTATTATCGTAATTATTCAAAATTACTTTAGGTCTTCTACATTTGTTAGCTCTATGTCCAAAACCATGACAATTATAACAATGTCCATTAAGAGGTTTAAATTTCTTACCTATGCAATCTCTCTTCATGTGCCCAATAGTATCACAAGCAAAACATCTACCTTTGAATTCTCTTTGCATACCTTTAGATGATTCTTCCTATTTTGATTCTTCTTTCTTTGATTCTTCTTTCTCTCTATGTGGTTCTTCTTTAGGTGGATCCTCCAATGTGTTCTCATCTAGGTTCATTTCTTCCATACTTTCAGATGTCTTCAGATTTGGCTTCTTACTTTCATGATTTGTTCTAAACATACTAAATCCAAATCCAGTCCTATCAAAGAATGGTTCTGCAAAATAAATTTGTTTTTCAGCCCTATCACTATTTGAATATAGCCTTTCAAGTTGTTGTTTAGATTGATTTAATTCACCTTTCATAATTTTATTATACTTCTCAAGTTCCACATACTACACTTTTACTTTTTCAGATTCGGATGTTTCCTTTTCAAGTCTTGATCTCAGATCTTCATTGTCAATTTTCAATTTTTCATTATCAGATCTCAAATTTCCATCTTTCATACTAAGCTTTAGATTTACTATCTTCAGCTCATGCTTAAGGATCTCATTTTCTTTTTCTAATTCATCACAATCTTCAACAAGAATATTAGATTTCTTTTCAGATTTCAGATCTTCAATCTTACCTTTTAATTTGTCAATAGCATTCTTTGCATCTTCATACTTTCTTCTTAAGGAGTTTCTTTCATCAGTCAGCATATCAATCTATTCAAGAGCTTCTTCAAGATTCTTTTGAATTTGATCCATATCCATAGAGATCTTACTCAAGCTGCTAAGCTTTCCTTGAATGTTCCTTCTCCGAGTAACTGTGCTCTGATACCAATTATTAGAAATAGGAAATACTGAGAGGGGGGTTGAATCAGTATTTCAAAAAATTTTACTTTTTCCCACTTATGGATATAATAGATTACTTTAGTGCATATACAGATTATCAAGCTGATTAACAAACATAGTAGTAAATAGAAAGAACTCATAACACATGATATGTTCTTGAGAAAACCCTGGCCAAGGGGAAACCCTGGTGGGGATGGTACCCACAAAGATCACTAATCAAAAGTATCTTGTTAGGGAAATTAGACCCTATTAAGAGTCAATTTACAATATATAGTAGATCTATCTTGGTTAAAGGACTTTAGGCCTTGCTAGAAGCCTTAACCCTGTTACGAGTTAGATTACAAAACCTGATCACCAGCTGAGCTCACTGCTCAAATAGGTAATACAAAATGTTTTTGACTATAGTATGGTACTACTTACAACTTCACATCAATAGCCTTTTCTGCTATCACAATATACAACTATCGCAAGTTATCCTTTTCTTTCTTTTTCACACATCACATCATTATCATTACATTTCAAGTATGTCTAATATATGAGTTATTAGAGCTAATAACTTTATATGGTCGGCTTCCAAAATCTTTATCCATGAGTAAAAATCTAGGATATCATCCCTTCATAATGTTAAGTCATTATTTTGACAAGAAAAAATAATCCCTTGACTCTTTCACTAATACTGTCTCCAAAACTGTTATGTCTGCAAAAACTATCTTAGGTAAACTTTGAATAACTTCATCTGTACTACTCCAAACTTTATGCACACTGAGATGGGGTATCCTCATACTTAATAGAAGCTTCAATTAACTAGACAAACAAAAATATTGCTCCAGTGGACATCGCCAACTAAATCTTCATCAGGTGCTCTGTTAGGATCACTGTATCCATACTTAGACAATTTCTTCCTTCAACTTGCCATACTTGCATTCTAGATTCTACGCTCTCAGTAGAGATCATATGTTGCCATAATGACAACATCTATGCATCCACATTAGCCAAATTTCCAACACACATTTGATGAAAAACTTGACGATCTTGAAGCTCTTATAGCTGGAAGACTAAAAAAGGGAAAAGGAAGGGATAATAAGGATGAAGAAAGATATAGCAAGCATAATGAAAAAAGAGAAGATAGAGGTTACTGAAGATACAAAGACTAAAAAGGGAAATGTAAGAAATCCTACTACATTGCTAAAGAAGAGACTGACACTGATAGTGATGATGTTGAAATTGAAGTTCTCTATGTTGCAATGAAAGATGAATCTGATGAGGATGAGAAAAGTGCATTAATATCTTATGTGAAAAAAAATGATAAATAGATTATTGACAGTGGTTGTTCGCATCATATGAATGGAGATAAGAGTAATTTTGATACCTTAAACCATTATAAAGGTAGGAGTGTAAAGTTTGGAAATGATGCACCATGTCCTATTAGAGGAAAAGGATTTATTAAGCTAACTGATCAGATATCTTGTGAAAATTCTTATTGGGTTGAGGGTCTTAATTATAATCTACTGAGTGTTGCATAGCTTAATAGAACTAGCTACCGAGTGGAATTTCATCATAGGGAGGCCAAAATATTTGATGCCATAGGTGAATAGATTGGAAGTGGAGAATAGACAAGAGGTAGTTTGTTCTATCTAGACCTATCTGAAGAAACATGTATGATTGCACAACTTGATGATATTTGGTTATGGCATAAGTGGCTATGTCATGTTAACTTTGATAATCTGGTAGAAATTAGAAAGAAAAAGAAAGTGAGAGGTCTATCTAGATTGAAGAAACCTGAGAATGTAATGTGCAAAGAATGTTAGTTGGGTAAGATGAGTAAATCTAGTTTCAAGAGAAAAACCTTTACTTCTGAGAATATCTTATATTTGGTTCATACTGACCCTTGTTGACTGATGGGTGTACAAAGCTATTATGGTGCTAGATATTTTATCCTATTTGTTGATGATTATACCAGAATGATGCATGTAATGTTCTTAAAGGAAAAATATGAGGCTTTTCAATTTTTTAAGTGGTATGTGGCTAAGGTTGAAAAAGAGATAGGTAAAAACTTGAAGTGTCTGAGATTTGACCAAGGTGGAGAATTCACATCAAATGAGTTCAATCTATTTTGCAATGATAGAGGGATCAAAAGATAGATGTCTGCACCTAGAACTCCTCCATAGAATGGTATAGCAGAGAGAAGGAACATATCTATCTTGGACTGTGCATGAACATTAATGATTGAAAATAATGTTGCACAAAAGTATTGGAAAGAAGTTGTAAGTACAATTATTTATACTCTTAACCGAGTATAGATTAAAAAAGGTACAAATATGACACCTTATGAATTATGGCATGGGTATTCACCGAATGTAAAGTAATTTAGAATTTTTGGAAGTAAGTGCTACATAGTGAAGGATAGTAGGAATGGAAAATTTGATGCTAAAAGTGATGAGGGTATATTCCTAGGCTATTCCAAAAAATGTAAAGCTTATAAGTGTCTGAATTCTAACACTAACAAAATTGTGGAAAGTGTGAATGTAAAAGTTGATGAGTATGCAGAGAAAAATGAAGTTGACAGTGATAGAGTACTAGAAGATTATAGATCTTTTTTGTATATAGAGGAAGAAGAGGCAAGTGATAGACCTGCACCTGATGTTGAGTCTCGGGTAAGCAATGTCGAGCATCAAGATAACAATGTCAAGAGAGAAGAAGAACATGACGAGTGATAGGAAGAAGCTACCAAGTATTAGGAAGAGGTTGCCAAGCATTCAAAAGCTAAATTTGACAATCTTCTTGGTGAACCTAATGAGCCAAATAAAAGAAGAGAAAAAGCTGTTCTAGCAAAATATGTAAGGAGACATAAAAAACCTAAACAGATTATTGGAGATAAAGATACTGGAATATAGACAAGAAGCAAGGAAAATGATCCAACATATTTCCTATGTGAATATGAGCCTAAGAAAATAAAGGAAGCATTAGAAAATGAAGACTGGATAAAAGCAATGAATGAAGAGATTGACCAGATAGAGAAGAATGATACCTAGACTCTGATGCTAAGACCAGAAGATAAGAATGTCATTGGGACAAAGTGGGTATTTCATAATAAGCTGAATGAACATGGTCAAATCATAAGAAAAAAGGCTAGGCTGGTATGCAAAGGATACACACAAGAAGAAGGAATAGATTATGGGGAAACATTTTCCCCTGTAGCAAGATTGGAAGGAGTCAAAACTCTTCTTGTATATACTGCCTATAAAAGTTCCAAGGTATACCAAATGGATGTCAAGTCTACATTTTTAAATGGTATATTAGAAGAAGAAGTATATATTAAACAACCAAAAGGATTTGTTGATCCAAATAGAAGACACATGGTTTGCAAACTGAATAAAGCACTATATGGACTAAAGAAAGCTCCCAGAGCATGGTATGAGAGATTACATAACTACCTAATATAGATTGGATTCTCAAGGACAAATGACACAAGCAATCTGTACATGAAAGATGAAGAAAGTAAATGAATCCTATTAGTGAAAATCTTTGTAGATGATATTATATTTGGTGGACAAGATACCTTGTGTAAGGAATTCTCAAATGAAATGCAAACTTAATTTGAAATGAGTATGTTTGGGGAGATCAATTTTTTTGTTGGTTTCCAAGTATATTAGATGGAGAAAGGAATTTTCATCACCCAGTCTAACTATTTTCATGAGATACTAAAAATCTTTGGTATGGAAGACTCGAGGCCAATAAGTACTCCCATGGCTACTGGACAGAAGTTGTCTAAGAATGATGATGTTGTAGAAGTTACCCATACTTTGTATAGAACTATGATCAGAAAGCTACAATATGATGTACATAGAAGACTAGATATTGCATTAGCTGTTGGGATTGTGGCAAGATTTTCTACCAATCCTAAGGAAACTCACATGATGGTGGTTAAAAGAATCATGAGATGCTTGAAGGGAACTACTGACTATGGATTGTACTACAAGAAGCATGAAAAATTTGAACTGAGAGTGTATAAAGATGCTAATTAGGTAGGAAATGTAGATGATAGAAATAGTACTAGTGGTGGAGCTTTCTCTCTTGGACAGAGATTAGTTTCTTGGACAAGAAAGAAACAAAATTGCATTTCCCAATGTATTGCTAAAGTTGAGTATGTGGCAGAAGCTGTCAATTGTTCAAATTTGATATGGATAAAGAGATTATTGGTACGTGTGAAAGAAGAAATCACTAAACCAGTTGTCATCTTCTATGACAACACAAGTGCTATCAACCTCTCTAAAAACCCAGTGATGCACACAAAGACCAAACACATTTCCATCAAGTATCATTACTTGAGAGAACTGGTACAAGATAAAGAGGTCTGCATAGAATATGTGAATACCAAGGAACAATTAGCAGATATATTCACTAAAGATTTACCTAAAGAAGCTCATGAATACCTAAGAAGTCAATTAGGAGTCCTTCCCCTAATTGAGGCTGCCTAGTCAAGCTAGGAGCACTGCATCAAGTATGCTACAAAGAACATCTAACATATTGATACAGAGAAAGGTCACACTTGAGGAGCAGCCTAAAGTTGTGAAGAGCACAAAAAAGTTAGAATAAGTCATAAGGATGATGACAGAGGGAGAAATATTCTACTGAACTGAAAGGATGATATCTACATCTACAGGATGTATGTTTTTGTTGCTTCTTTGGCATTTTTTTCAAAGAGGGAGATGATGATAGATGAATACACAAAATGAGAAGATCAAGATAGTGAGAGAAATTTAGTAGATGGTCAAGCATGGATAATTGATTTTGTATTAGAATGAAGCTAAGGATATTATACATTTCTCTGATAGACAGATAAGTTTTTGGATTGGTTGGTAATTATGTGATATTCATATGGTGTTACCATCAATGCCAAAGAGGGAGATTGTTGGAAACTGTAATTGAAGCAATTGTTGTATTGTCATTAATGTCAAACCTTAACTGGTAAGACTATTTCTATTTAAGAAAGTACTATATATATTTGAGTGTTGCTAAAGGGATAGGCAAGGTTGGTAATAACAACACCTAAGGAAAGGTTGAGTTATCTTGATACTTGAGTACTTGATTATGTGGCACAATGATAAGACAATGTATTGTTTATCTAAGTAAGAATGAAGACTAAACTAGTAGGCTTAACCGAGCATAAGTGAAGAAATCTAGTTTAAGTCAAGTGTTGTTTGTGTCAACTGAGCTAGTGAGTGCCGAGTAAAATCAGTGTTGACCGAACTCTAGTTAATTGTTGAGGAAGATAGTGTTAGCCGAGAAAACAATTTGTGTGGTGACCGAGCTTCAGAGAAGATTGAGAAGTTAGACACAGTATTGATTGAGCATTACTATTTTGCATTTGATGAAGAATTCAAATTTCCAGCTAACATCGGTGAATTCTTGAATTATGTAAAACATGTTGACTTTATTTATTAATTGTAAGAAAGCATTTAATGCACTATAAAATGTTTTATTGTAAATCTTTAAGAGATTCAAGATATTTCTTAAATGATAGCTAAAGAACATAATGTAGGATGGATTCAATGAATCTGACCTAAGCCTAAGATCTATGAAGGAGATTATGCGGCAAAAGATGTATTGACCTAATAGAGGTAGTATTAAGGAAACCTAAGTGAGAGGTTGAATGTAGACAAAGAAGAGTGAATGCTAGAAGTATTGTTGATGTTATTGACTATCTAAGAAGAAAAGGCTGAAGTAGAAGTGTTGTGATCACTTGAAGGGTTCCAAGCAGATTAGTGATGGAGATGGAAAAGGTTCACAATTAGTAAGCCAAGATATGTATATGAAATTCACTCTGATATTTGCAAAGTGAGTTTTTTTTTTCTCAAATCAATATTACTGCTACTTTATAATCATTGTAATAGTCAAAATCCTTTTAATAGAGTTTGAACTAACAATCATATGTATAAATCATTTGAACAAGGTTGCATTCTGATGGAGTGTATGTAAGTCCTATAACAAGGTGCACTTTTAACAAAGTGGTTTAAATCCTTTAACTAGGTCACACCTGACAGTGTGTTTGTAACTTTTGATAGGGTTGGCTTTTCACCGAGCTGACTTCATAAGAGTGAACATAATAGTAACATGTTACAAAGTAGTTTTTCCCAAACTGGGTTTCCACTATAAATAATGGTGTTTATACTTGTGTGAATGTTTTGGTTTGAACATTTTTGTGTTTTACAAGTTAGATGCTATTGGATAAGTGGATTGCACTATTATATGTTTCTATTATGCAATCAGTAATGACCGAGTAGGTGTTGGTTATTAGATCTAATTTGTTGAAGAGTTTAAAAGATTGTTTTTATACATCTAGACCTGAGAACAACTGATTCACCCCCCTCTCTATTGTTCTAAATCATATTAATATCAAGCTCTTCCAAGATCAATTGGTGATTGATTAACTATTCATACAATAATATAAGACTACTCCAACCATAAAAACACCATGTTGTTCAAGCCAAACTCCTGTTTCTATACTTGTGCCATGAATTTCAATGAAAAACTTTCTTGTTATAGCTAGTGATCACTTCCTCTCATCAAAATTTTGCAACTTCAAGATGATAAAATGATTATACATGTTAGTGAACTTCATTCCATTGATTATAGGCCTTTGAGTCCATTGAATGGTTATTGTTTACAAATAAACTTCAAAACAATGAAAGAAAACATAACAGATGAAGGTTAATCCATTGTGTGTGAGGGTATAGTCATGTTAAATGACTCTCAAAGCCTTCAAAATGTGTGATAATGCCTTAAACTATCTTACTAAATCCTTCTAGCCTTTATCTAATCCAAATTACATGAGAAATGTTATAAAACTTCAAGGTAAAGTCACAATTTGTAGTCACTATAATATATTTTTTCTTTTTTCTTTTATGTTCTGCACTTTTGTTCCATGCATGTTTTCACATATATTATATCCCCATCCATTTTTGTGTTACATTCACATTCCCTTCTTGCAATTCATTTTTTTATATTGACCAGGTTTGAAAAGAAACTCATACACAATAAAGAGTATTGCAACACTTAGTGGCTAATCCTTGCAATTAGAAACAACTTAGCAACTGAATTAAATATTACTGAGCTGATATATATTGTAATGGCTATAACAGTCATGGTGATTCTTTTGCTTCTAACTCTACTCTTCTAATACCACCATAATTCTAGCAATTTTTGGTCTCATTGATTTCCCTGTAGCTTATTTCATATGGAAGGTATATAAGGTGAATTTTCTTGCATTTATGGGTACTTTTATGGGTGTAATCTTCATCTCCATTCAAATAGGCCTCATCATAGTGGTATTTTCATGGTTTCTAAGTAGAACCTTGCTCAATTTGTTCTAAAACTATCCATTAGAATTTGAATTGGTAATATCTACTATGATATTATTCTAAGTTTTCCCCACTTCTTACTGATTAATATTTTAATGAATTGAATATTCTTGTCTAATATTAGAATCAATTACAATAATGAAGGGTTTTCTTATATACCTATGAATCAATCTATTCTTAATGTAAGCATAAAGGATGCATAATATATAATACCTAGTTTCATAATAGACTCCCAGTCTTCTTTAATCTCTAATCTCTTTGAACACCAAATGGTGACTTTAATGCTTTCCCAATAAGAACATACATATTAATGTAATGTCCCCTATTAGAAGGAAATCTAATGTTCAATAGTGGCTGCAGTAATCTACCAGCCTAAATCATGTAAAAGGCCTACTCTACTTTTGTCTTATATCTATTCTTAGTTATGTTCAAACTCTTCTTAAAGGTTTGATTATGAATTTTCTCTTAGATCTCCTAGAAATATTCACAAAGATTTTATTTTATTAATCTTTCACAAGTCTATTTTTTCCCCATAATATTTCTCTTTTTCTCCTCCTCTAATGAAACCTTCTTCCCTTTATAAATTCCTATGTAAGGGAGAGCTCACATATCTTCATCATTTGTGACTTTTGGCAAGAGACACAACCTTTCATAGTCCCCAACCTTTGGAATTGTACAACCCCTCATAATTTTTTTCCCTTTGAAAGAGTCACTTCCTTATTTACTTCTCATTCCTTTTTTGGTTGGTGAAAGGGAATACATCTTTCATTATAATCATTTCCTATTAGTTATAGGAGTAGTTGGTAGGTTTCCTCAAAATTGATACACCTTTTGTGCATCATACATGTATGTTTTTCATCACATCTCATTTTATTTTCCTATCCCATCATTGATTCATTGCTTTAACTATTAAATAGTAAGAAATTAGGCAAGGCATTTTGATTATGTTGTGTTTTTTGAATTTTAATTAAGAATACTTATGATACAAATGACCAATTATAGGATTGGTTTCCATAATTCCATCAAGGGTTTTTGAAACTCTTAGGTTGGAGGGAGAGTTTCATTAAAGAAAAGGTTTTAGCTAGGGAAGGTAGCCTATCATGAAGGGAATTGATGCACACTCACCTAGCCTCTTGTGGTAAGGTTGCATAAGTGTGTGAATTTGTATGGTATGTGTATGTTTTCCTTACCAATAGATAAAACTACATATAGATATAATGTTTTTATATAAATATAGACTAATTAAATAATTGAGAGAGTTTGGATCAATATTTTATTATATAAGTCAGACCTAGGACAAGAGTGTGCTACTTGTTGTTAAGAGAATACATTTAAATCAAAATGAGTCCAAACTAAATGGGAACTACCTCAAAATCTATGTCAAACATATTGTACAAAAAATTATAATGTACTAAGCTCTATGAAGAAAAAGTATCCCAAGCTCTAAGATAAATATGCACCTTACACTTTGGAAATGAATTTATATCCTATGTGTATGCACATATAGGCGTATGTGTGTATTGATATTTGAAAATTTTGAAGCAACAAAAAAAATATAAAAAATGATAGCTTTAGGGGAGCCTTGCACTAGCCAAACAAAAAATAAAAGTCCACAATGTGAGGGTATCATTTCTCATTTTCTTGCTTGGAGAATTTTGTAACATTAAAGATGCAGTCACTTTCTTTTAACGTATGCCTCTTTACTTATATGGATGTCAACCAAGTTAAACCAATTTTTTTTGTAGCTCTATAGAAATTAACTAATGATAGTGGAATAATCACAGCTACACACCTACAAATGGATGTCTTTGATGCCTTTTTTGGCTAGCTTTTCTCAATGAGAGGTGGAGGATGGCATAGAGCATTCAAATTGCTATCATATGGGTTTTCTATAAATATTATTTTCTATGGTGTAGAAAAGTGGATGGCTCTACCCTAAACTTTTCTTCTTTCATGCTTAGTCCGTTGCTATATGCATTTCATCCTTGTCACTTCTAGAGTGACATTTAATACCAATCGACTAAACAAATCTACATATACAATTTCGGGTCTCCTTCGAACATTGACAGTTGAAAAATGGTTTCCATGCGAGTACAAACACCCCACGAACTACCATTACAATAACTATTTCATAAATCTAAACTAGTTTGATAATGATTATAATAGTTCTTTATTCTCTGCGATGAACATAGAAGGGAAAACTAACCGCATTTCTACCTAATCCATCATAACCTTTCCTAAACCTTCCTAAACTTCCCTAAACTATAAGTAAACTAAAAAATACACCAATATGCAATATTATAAGAAATCACATATTCATGAATCTTCTCATATACACATCCTCTTAAAAATGGAAAATAAACCTAATATAATTGAATATCATTTCAATAGTTTCCCTATATTATACAAATCAATTATCCATAAGACACACATACACTCAGGAAAGAAAATGGATTCTTCCCAGTTCTAGACCCTACATGGAGTCCTGCAGAGAATCCTTTCAGAAATTGGATCACACCACTACAATCTTTCCATGCTTTGCCAATGGTGGCTTCCCAAATTGAATTCCCTTAAAAAAAAATTCCTTCCTTCTTAGAAAAACTCCTAAGATCCCTCACATAACCAGAATGGTGATTTCAAAATGCAAAAATCCCCAAAATGACTTTCCAGAAAACTTCTCAAATTTCTCCCAAATTCTGTAATCTCCCAAACTCCTCTTCCGATAATAATTTATCATCCAAACTATATTTTTGGAGGAGTTTCTTTAGGGGAAGCAACTTCTCCAGCTACTATAGTTGGTTAAAAGATCAAACCATTCCCATAACAAGTATTTAAACTTTTTATTATTTTATTTAAAATATCTAGCTCTAAAAAGACCATAACAAGCAATGGAGTATAAAAGATCTTAAGTAACACACATAGCTCAATTTGAAACAAACTATCCTAACTTCTAGGAGGTCTCAGGTTCAAATCTCCTAGATAGCTATTTTTACCAAAAGAGGTTCCTTTTTACTTTCTTATTATTTTTATTTAAGAAAATTTATTTAAACATCAAAGAGGCTATTATACAAGAAAGTAATAATATGTATATATGCACAGGTATATATTTGTACACCCACATATATGCATACATATATAACATACATTCAGTTATAATAAAGATATAAAATATATTCATGTACAAGAGTAAATCCAACTTACAACATAAATATCCACACAACAATAGCTCGAGGATTTCAAAGGCATGCTCAAACCTATGTAGCCAGGTGGCATCGATGTCTGGTACCTGCATCCTATAACATCAATCGACATGTATACATATAAATGTAGAATTAGTGACAAATAAGGAGAGAGAGTGTGAAATCATGTGGATCTCCCGTAGAAGTAACTACAACTACCTCTCCTCATCCTACACTCACATCAAATAGTGTAATCATCAAAACATAGTGGGATTAGTAGGGTTCGATCCATCATAAACATAAATATATAAATCAAGTATGAATCATTCACAAATAGTATTTTCCTACACATATATACATCATTTCATGTCATATAATTTATTATATCCATAATTAATTCTATTAACCAAATATATATATGCTCAATTGTCCCATCATAAAATGAAATAGTCCAAACATATAATCCAAATTAATAAAGTAATAATCTTGTTAGACCAAAATATGAAGATACTAGGGTGGGCATTACATCCTCTCCCCCTAGGGTTAGGCTTACTCTTGAAAACCTACAAACAAGTATTGATATGAAAATATGAGTTTTCTAGCATACTCTAAAGTGGAAGAGGTCTCATTATTGAGGTCCCATAGGACCCTTACCCGCTCTATGCTGTGACCCCTGAGGATCAAAGTCCACTGTTGGAGTATACACATTGGCTCGAAAGTCAACTGCCCATCCTCTACTTATAAAGTGTTCCAATAAAAAACATGAGTCAAATTAGGAATATACTCTCTAGGAATGGATATGTGAAACACATCATGTGCACATACGAGGCTGTGTAGTAGGGTGAGTTAGTAAGAAACTAGTCCTATCCTCTCAAGGATCTCAAATAGACCCAAAAATCTAGGTGCCACCTTAGAACCTTTTCCATAATAGATTGGGCTCTTACATGGACATAATCTCAAAAATACCTTATCTCGAATAGAAAACTAACTATCGATCCTATGAGCATTAGCATACTTCTTTTTCCTATCCTAAACTATCACAAGATGCTCTCCGATCCTCTGAACCTACTACTCCATATCTTGTAACATCTCAGGACCAAGTAGTGCTATATCCTCTAAGTGATCCCAACTCAAAGGGGTACAAAAAGGGCGACCATAAAGAGCCTTAAATGGTCACATTCCAATAGAGCTATGACAACCATTGTTGTATGAAAACTCTACTAGGTATAAATAATATTCCCAATGGGTCTTTTCTTTCCATCACATACATTCTAAGCATTTCCTCAAGAACTTGAATAACTCAATCTTTTTGACCATCAGTATCTGGATGATATGATGAACTAAAATTTAGGTAAGTCCCTAAGGCATGTTGCAATGAGCTCCAAAAATATGAAGTGAACATTGGCTCTCTATCAAACATAACCTTTCTAGGAACACCATGCAACCTGAGTATATCCTTTAGGAAGACTCTAGCTACTCAAATGGCAATATAGGATGACTACATAGGAGAAAAATGTGCTACCTTAGTTAACTTATCCACCATGACCATGATAGCATCATGTCTCTAATAAGTAACTAGGAGTCCCACAATAAAATTCAATATAGATATTGTTACCATAATTTTCCTATTCTATACAAATTTGGCTAAAAATCTATCCCTGGGTCCCTATTTTAGCCCTGGCATGCACCTCAAAAAATTTCATGGCTTCATTGAAAACCCTTTGGCCTCTGTAATCCTTTTAACTCTCTGGTCTGGAGGTTAAAAAATTCATAAAACTAGCCATTGCAGGTAGAAAACCCTAAAAATATCTTTGGCCTGTTATATTCTTTCATTACCTTTTTTGGCCACTAAAGTCTCAAAAGGTCCATGTACTTTAATAATTCCCTAAGTCTCTAGTGCCTAGCGCTTTAAGTTTTTCCTAAGTCCCAATGCTTAAACTTTTCTAATGTTTCCGGCCTTTATGTCTCTTGGGCCCGGCCCTCTAACACCTTTTCAATCCAACAGCTAGCGTATGATCTCATGCATTCTGTCCGGGCCATGAGATTATGCACTGGCTATCGATTATCCTTTGTGACATAACTCTTCAAATAGGTAGGTCCACTACCAAGTGTGTATAGGTGGCATATTCTAATTGGTCCACATGCTAATGAGTCATCTCTTGTTAGTAGGACCAGGCCCTTTCAGTTGTTAGAGGCTTTGACATCTGTAGAGGATTGATGGCTAGTGTATGTTCACAAGGCTTTGTGTCAAAGAACGCGATCATGTGACGACCGTTGATCTTATGTTATCTTCAAGCTCTGTCAAGTGGGTCCTTAGTTTCTAACATGCTCATTGCTTATTGGTTGGCTAGATGACAACTTGGATCTTTCAGTGGGACTGTGTTAGAAGGTCTGTGGATGTGTTAGAAATGGAAAGATCTACAGTGGTCGTATGATCTCATAGAATCTTCTGACCCTATGAGATCATGCGATGACCATCTAATGAGAATCTCTAGATCGTGGGTCTAATGTGCTACTTGGTGCTAATGTGCTCACATATGATTGGCTACTATGTGATGACTGGGATTTGTTAGAAGATCTGACATGTTGTGGGGTCCTAGTTCTAAAGGGATTAGTGGCTGGCGCAAGATCTGAAAGAATATTCGGTGGCCATGAGATCATGCACCCACTATTAGATTGGAATCCATTTCTCAGTGGGTCCATTGTCAGAGCCTACTCAGGTGTTTACTGATGGGGTAGCCAACATGAATAGAAGATTTCCAGGTGGCAAATGGGCCCAGGGTTAGCAAGCTTCTGTGAATCAGTGACTAGGGGTTCTCTCTTATTTGTTGGACTTAACTAGGGTTAGCCAAAAGACTTAGAAATTTAGTGACCACCTTGTTCACATAGTCCCTTAACCAAACCAGGGTTATGAGAAGTTCTTTATGACTTAGAGAAAAATTTTCGGTCGCGTAGTCACCAAATGACTTAAGAAGGAAAAGCTTGAGGTGGGGCCAAATTGCCAAGTGTGTTGACGTGCTCGATTTTCATTGGTCCAAACATGCCAAGGTGGACATTGACTTTTGAAGGAGGTTCACAGCTATTTTCAAGTTTTAATTTTAGACCCGCTAGCCATTATGATTTGAATTTAAATATCTCTACAAGGGTTTTTCTATTCTTCTACTCTTTCAGCCATGCACAATGTTGGGTAGCTCAGGAAATAAAGTCTCAAGATGGTTGTGGTTGTGAAGATGATAGAAGTGACTATTGGCTGATGTTGTAGGGTCCTTTGCCACATTTTCATGATAGGAGGTGCTAGAAAGAGTTGGCACCACCTTTTGAATGATACTGTTACCTAGGGAAATAAGATTAGCTTGTGAGCCTTCATGGTTTAGTGGATTTGTAGGTGGGTAGATGAGTCAAGGTTGTTGTGTCTGTAGGTGAGTTCAGTACAACAAGATCAACATGTAAAGGAAGATTTGATCTGATTGCTAGTGTTCTCAAAGTTTTGATGATGGGTCATTAGTACAGCTAGGGTTTGATTATTGTATTGAAAAATCTTGTAACCCTTGTTAGGTTAGTTTTTTTACTCCTGCCTATGTGCAGTGAGAGGTATATAGTTCTTTTTTGGAGCCTTAGTGCTTAGAGTTGGAAAATTGTAAAAGAATTTCACTTTTCTTAAGGGTCATCTATGGTATCATTTCTACCCTCTGGCTTATACAGTTGTAATCTCTCATTGATTATTCAAACATTGCAAAGGTATTTTATGACAATCCTTCATGTCCCTATGCTTGCTTTGTCTGAATCATCTCTTAATGAATTGAAGTCTATGCATGTTTTTAATGAAAACTTAGGGTTCTTAATCCCTCTTACTTTTTTTAATTGTGTGTGTTATTGTGTTTGATCTGATTTAGATGTTTTTGTGGGTATACTTTAGCCCCCTAATAGTCTTGTCTCAATCCTACACTGAGTTGCAATAGTGGATGTCTGCTTGCAGGTCATAGGTTGTGTCTTATGTTTAGGCCCTCCTATGAAACACTTATGCAAACCTATTTAGTAGGTTGTGACCTACTAGAACTAAGCCTTTCATTGATTCCATCCCTCTATGTTGCAATTCATACCCTAATTTTAGTGTATCACCTACTAGGTAATTTACTTTTAGTTATTTCCCTTTCAAAGCATTCCTTCTATCCCTTTTACCCTCAAGTTTTACTTTCATGTCTAGAAGAAAATTAAGGTGATTATCCAAGAGGAACTAGCCTAGAATCTAGAGGTCTCATCTCAGTTAGCATAGGTCCCACACCTGGAGATGATTCCCATGTCATACTAGGTTATCAAGACCAAGAGAGCTTGAGACAAGGGTGAAAACTTAGTGTATAACAATTTCTGGCATCCCTAATGGGATAGTAAAAGATCAGATTAATGTTCAAAGGTGTTCCTATTGGTTCATCTACAAAAGGATTAAAGAAGTTCAATACACAAGGACTATCAATACAGATGTAAGCTCAAGGATTCCCCACCTTGGTGCCAGTATATCACAATTTCTAGCACACTCAGTGGGATAGTAAAAGATTAGATTAATGTTCAAAGGTATTTCTATTGGTTCATCTACAAAAGGATTAAAGAAGTTCAACACACAAGGACTATCAGTACAGATGTAAGCTCAAGGATTCCCCACCTTGGTGCCAATGTATAACAATTTCTGACATGCCCAATGGGACTACAGTAAAATAATATTCATGTTGAAGATTATGTTATCTCTGATATACAAATTGCATAATACAAGCTTTTAGAAGTGTTCTATCAAGTATATCTGGTGACTCCACTGATTTCAAAGATCTAGGCCAAACTTGTTTAAGGTTTATGAGAAAGCTTGAGACTAGGAGCTCAAAACCCACTAAATTTTTAGAGTTTCCCTCAAAGAGAAGTCTTAAAGGTAGGTCAACTCAAAGAACATCCCCTACAAGGAGAGTTCAATCAACACCACTAGATACCTCAGAAAGGAGACCTTTTCCCTTTCATTCTAGAAGAAGAGGCAGATCTCTAACCAGAGATCTAGAAGAGGATTCAAATCCAGTAGTAAATACAACTCACATAGTTGTTAATCTTTAGATTCCAACTCCTACAATGGCTAGGTAGTTTTCCTTTGCACCATTCAACCAAGGGAGTCCATTAGGCTTTTCTCAATATCATGATGTGCCATTGGTGGCACTTAAGAGTATACCTAATTTCACTAGTGAAGGGCAGACAACTTCTTTTGAACACATAAGAGATGTGACCACCATCTGCAACATACATAATATTAGTCAAGAAGATGTGGCCACAACATTATTAGAAGCCTCTCTAAAAGGTAAGGCTCTTGAATGGTTTAGAACTCTAACTGTTGGTTCTATTACTTCATGGGATGAGTTAGGGGATGTATTAAGTAAGAATTTTGAGGATAAATCAGATAACTTGTCTCTAGTTGAGTAGTTAACAACCATTAAGAGAGACCCTCAAGAACAAATGACAGATTACAATAGTAGATTCCTCAAAACATGGAATAGAATTCTAGTTTCTATGAGACCATCAGCTGACCATGCTTTCCTTTACTACTTGCAAAGTCTAAATGGTCAAATTTCTATCATGATCCAATCTATGGGTGGTACTTCTCTACCCCAAGCCTTTGCCATAGGTATCAGGGCTGAGAACTATTTAATCCAAGTAGGCATGATTGCTAGAAGGCCACCAATGCCCATCTTCCCTAGCCTTTATCCCATTGCACCTACGCAAGTACCCCCATTTACCCCCATTCCCACCATACTAGCACCCCAGGCTAGTACTAGTGGTCAAGAGCTAATAGCTAGTTTCTCTTAAGTGCTGCAAGAGATAAAGAATAGCCAACAAAGTAGTCAGCAAGAAATGAAAAATTTGTTGTAGACCTTGACTAAAGAGGTCACAAATCTAAAGAAACAAGGTCAAGGAATTAGACCACCCTTCCACCCACAAGGCCAAGGTCCTAATCAGCAATATCAAAATCAAGGACAACCTTATCAACAAAATAGGTCACCATACCAAGGAGGGTATCAAGGACAAAGATAAAGTTTTAATCAAAGACCATTCCAACCATATAACCCTACACCCCATAATTCTACAAATCTAGTTAGGGATATAGATCCTAGTCAAAATAATATGGCTATGGATAATGAATGGTGTTTTCCTTGTAATCAGCCCCATAATCAAGCTACATGTTCAAATGGATGGATGAACCAAGCTCTAATGGTTCAAAATGCCTCACAAGATTAATTAGAGGCTTCATCCAGTGGGTCAATTCCTCAAAAAGAACCACAAGAAAATGAGACTGCTCTTTTCAATTGGGAGCAACCAGACTTCAATGGAGTCAATAATGAAGTTTCTTTTGTTGCCTATGCAAGAGAAAAAATGAGAGCTCATGACATGGAGAGGGAAAATTTTAATGCCAAAGCCACTACATCTACATAATCACTATAGCAACCTAATCCCATCACACCTAAGGAGGTTCCTATCATCACAAGAAAAGAGAGCTAGACTCTCAAAGAGGTGGAGCCCATCATGGTGAAAGCACAACAAAGAGTACACACTGTGACACCTTTTAATATTGTAGACAACATACAGAAGGTGAATGTCACCATGTCCATGTGGGACTCTTTGGCTCTTCCAGGATAGCCTGAGATTTTGAAGAAGGCCATGACTGAAGTGACAACTCCTCAACCTATAAAAGAAGCTGCAAAGCTAGTGTTGGTTAACATTGATCAAGAAAAGGAGGTTCCAAGTAGCAACTCCAAAGGCAATGCCACATAAGGTAGGAACTCAAAACCACCTCCCTTTTATGTATCCCTAATTATTGAAAAATCTTTAGTACATAATTGTATGGTAGATAGTGGAGCTACTAGTACTATAAATCCCAAGAAGGTAGCTGACCAATTAGGACTTAAATATGACCCCTTCCAAAAGAAGGTCACACAACTTGATGGGTCCTCAGTCAATACTATAGGTGTGGCCAAGGATACTAGTCTAATCCTACATGCTAGTCCTAATTTTTCCATCCTCCTTGATATATATATCATAGATCTCCTTGCATTATTTTCCATATGTTTGTCAATGGAGTTTACAGCTAAGATAAGAGGTTATCTATCTTCTAACTAGTCTCACATGCTATTTCATACAAGGTATGGGACCAAGGTCACCATTAAGTTAGAACCATTGGCAGCACACCATATAGAACCATATGTATCCAATGACATCAATGTAAATTGCCCTATATTTGATGACAGTGACTTCCAAACTATTAGTGAAGCAAGCACTAAGATAGAGAATATCCCAGATATTCTACTAGATGAAAGAGCTTTAGAAGCCTAAGAAAATCTTGTTTGGGATTTTGGTTTGGGTACTTATTTAATAAAAGAAAGTGGATCCATAAAGCCAAGCCTCCTCAAAGAAGACACTATTTCAGAGGATCAGAGCAATCAGGTTTGGGAACTATTTTTTGATGGAACTAGAAGTAGATATGGTTCTAGTGGTGGTGCTATGTTAGTGTCCCCAAAAGGAGAAAGGTATTATACTACCTTTAGATTCAGTTTCTCCTGTACTAGCAACACTCTAGAGTATGAAAGTCTACTCAATGGACTAGAATAGGCTAGAAAAAGAGGGCTTAAGGCCTTAAAAGTTTATGGTGATAGTGAATTAGTTGTCAGCCAAGTAAGAGGGATAAGTGCAACCAAGAATGACACTTTGAAGGCATACAAGCATAGATTTTGGGATGTAATTGAAGATTTTTGTGATTTCAATATGGTTGCTATCCCTAGGAAGCTAAACCAAAATGCAAATAGGTTAGCTGATGTTGGATCTCAGTATGATATTCCAAATGGCATTTCAAAAGAAATAGATCAACAGCATATCAAAGTTATTATCAAACCCTCTATTCCTGATAATGATGTCAATTGGTAGGTGTTTGACAATGATGAACAAATTCTGTAGTTCTTGTTTGAAGAAGATGTTTTTTCAGAGCATAATCAAGATAGGGTATCACAAAAATATGGTGATCAAGTGATACAACTTAAGTCTAATAAGATGCCTAGAGGTCTTGTCACCTTAGAGACTATCTTCAACAAGGATGATGAAGTTAAGAGAAGAAAATTTTTCATGGTAGTTCAAAAAGAACATTGTGTTGAATTAGAGTTGGAGCGGGGTAAGGGCTTACAATTTGGAAAAGTGAACACTTAATTGGAAAAGAAAGCTTATACCCAATTATTCAAAGAATTCAGTGATGTTTTTGCATGGAAATATGAGGACCTCAAAGGTTTTGACCTTGCCCTTGCTCAGCACACTATTGAATTAGAACCCAATGCCAGGCCAGTGAGGCAGAACCAAAGCCCTGTTAATCATGAGCTTGAGCCACTTATGCATAAAGAAGTGCTCAAATTGATAGAAAGTGGTATCATCTACCCCATCAAGCATACTAGTTGGGTTTCCAACCTTGCTCCTGTAAGGAAGAAGAATGGGGAGCTGAGGTTATGTGTTGACTTCAAGGATCTTAACAAGGCCTCTCTAAAAGACCACCATCCATTACCCTCTATGGAAAAAATCTTACAATGTGTCTCTAGATCTAAGAGATTTTCATTATTGGATGGCTATTTAGGATACAATCAGATCTTAGTGAATGAAGAGGACCAATGTAAGACTCCATTTACAACCAGGTGGGGAACCATGTCTTATTAAAAGATGCCCTTTGGTTTGTCAAATGCAGGTGCTACATTCCAAAAGGCAATGGATATGGCCTTTAAGAGTCTCATGTACAAGTTTGTACTAGTCTACTTAGATGATATAACTGTCTATTCAAAGCATGCAACAGACCATATCAAACATTTGAGGAAGATCTTTGAAAGATGTAGAGAATTTGGGATATCTCTTAATCCCAAGAAATGTGTGTTTGCAGTTCATGAAGGAAAATTGTTGGGATATGTAGTATCCAAAGAAGAAATTATAGTAGACCCTGAGGGGAGTGCAGCTATCCTAGAGCTACCCCTACCACATCACAAGAAAAGTATCCAATCTTTCATAGGAAGGATTAACTTTGTCAGAAGGTTCTTGCCTAATATTATAGATTTATTGAAGCCTTTGACAACCATGTTAAAGAAGGGTTCAGCTTTTAGATGGACCAAAGAGGGGAAAGTCAATTTCCAAGCTATCAAAGAGGCATTAACAGAAGCCCCCGCTCTCCTAAACCCAAATTTCAGTAAGGATTTTATCCTTTATGCTTATGGAGGTCATGATGCTATATCTACAATGTTGACCCAAGAAAATTTAGATGGATTGGAGTAGCCTATTACTTTCTTTAGCAAAGGTTTAGAGGAGTATGAATAGAGATACTCTTTTGTAGAGAAACATGTGCTTGCTATGGTAAAGAGTCTTAAAAATTTTAGATATTTGTTGACTCATAGAAAGGTACACTTGAAAATTACTCATCCAAGTGTCAAAGAATTTTTTCTTTCCAAGGACATAAATGAGAAAAGAGCTGGTTGGATCACCAAGGTGATGGAATATAACATAGATATCCAAACTACCAGACTGGTTAGAGGAAGAGGTCTTTGTGAGCATTTGGAAAAGGATGAAAGCTCAAAGAAATTAAAGAAAATAGATGCATCTCTAGTGGTGCATTCTACAAAAGAACAAGCCAAGGCAACAAGCTGGTTGCCTAATATGATCAATTACTTGAAGACAGGACAATGTCCTGCAGATCTAGATTCAACAAAAAGAAGGCATTATAGATTATAATCTACTCCTTTTGTGCTGATAAATGAAGTTCTTTTCAAAAAGGATCAAAGTGGTGTCCTTTTAAGATGCATAGATTCAAAAAAGATAGCTGATGTCCTATTTGAGTTTCATGATGGACCTTTTGGAGGTCACTTTTCTCCTAGGACTACTACTTTTAAAATCATGAGGGCTGGATACTATTGGCCATCTATCTTTAAGGATAGTCATGAGTATGTGAAAAAATGCATCAATTGTGCCATGTTTGTAGGAAAAGAAAGGCTTTCAGCCTTGCCCCTACAACCAATCAGAATAGAACATCCTTTCATGAAGTGGGGCATAGATTTCATTGGCATGATCAACCTCCATCTAGTGCAAGCCATAAATGGATAATCACTACAACTAATTACTTCACCATATGGACATAAGAAATTTCTTTAAAAGAATCAAATGAGAATGCTATATTAAGTTTTTATGATGACATAATTCATAGATTTGGCATTCCAGATTCTATCATATCAGATAATGCATTGGCATTCACAGGCCTCAAAGTCTCAGAGTGGGCAGTCAAGAATGGCATCTATCTAAATACCAGTTCCAATTACTACGCCTAAGGCAATGGCTTGGCTGAATCAACAAATAAGAACTTGATTACGATAATCAAGAAGACTCTCCAAGATAATCAGAGGGATTGGCATACTAAACTTAGGTCTGCCTTGTGGTTAGATAGAATTACCCCAAAGAAGATCATTGGGAATTCTCCTTACGTGCTTGCAAACACCTAAAAATCCTTTAGAAAATAAATTATTTTTATTTTCTGAAAAATCCCTGATGACATCATCATTTATTAATTAATTTATTTATTTTTTATGTGATTAAATCACTTTACCTTAATTAAAAATATTTAATTAAAGAATCCCTCCCAAAAATATTTAAATCTTATTTAAACATTATTCCCCTATTTATTAATTATTTAATTAATAAATTGACCAAAAATCCCAAAATAAATAATTTATTTATTGTTTGCCCAAAACTTGGCCAATTTCCTTAAGACCACTAACCTCTTCCAGAATCTTCTAATCTTTCTTTAATTTCGATTAAAGGATAATCCCCTCATTTCCTAACCCTAATCCCAACTCAAAATATTTAATTAAGATTAAATATTTAATCCTCATATTTGTTAAATTCATTTTTAATAAATATTCTCAAACCTAAACCATGGGAATAAATAAATCTTTATCTATTTCCTAAAATCCATGTTTATCCTAAGGAAATTCTAGACTCTTCTAGAATGTCTTAATCCTAATCCTAATCCTAATCCCTCCCCCCAATCTTGTCACATTCCCTAACCAAGGTTAGTCGACTCCTAAGCTTAACCCAAAGTTAACAAACTTCTAGAAACTTCTCTTACATGCATTAAGTGCATTTAAGGCCTCCTTATCCCTCTTACATGCATTTATCATTCATTTAAGAATCCCCTCACCCCTTTCTTACACCCTTTGACCTTAGGCACATTTCCCAAATTGTGCACATTCCTCCCATCTTTCAACCCAATGCCCTTCTAACACTTGTCGCAAGGAGGTGGCCCTAAACTAGCACAATCCATGTGCCCACCTTTGAATGAATCTTGGCCTCTCTTAAGGATTTTGATCCTGGCCACTCATTCCTCCTTCCCAAATCCTATAAATGCTCCTCCTTTCAAGAGAAAATTCATTAGCTTAACTCTTATCCTCATGCATTGTTATCATGCCCTTTTATCTCTAGACTTAGCATAATCAAATACTAATTGTTAGTTTTTCATCATTTTCAAGCTTTCTTAAAACACATCTTAGCATAGATTTAATGGATTAACCTAGTTTCTTCCATTGTTTTTCATAAGCATAACATCATATCATATCTTTATTTAGCTTAAAATCAATCTTAGCATAAACATCATGTAGCTTAATCTTCATTCTAGCATCATTTGGATCTTTGAGGCCTTAGGGGCAAATCAGGTGTTCTATACCTCTTTTGTGCCATTTATGGGGTTTTTATGGATCTCAATCCATCCTAAAATGCATAAGGATCATGCTCCAAGTGCTTAGAGAGCACACCCACATCCCCTTAAGCAAGAGAAAATCAAATAGTGCTTGGGTGCACCTGTTTAGGCTCAATCTGAGGTGGCATAGTTTAGAGTTTTACTTGTTTTTGATTGATTTCATGCTAGACTAAAATCTAATCTTTGTTTGGCTTGAATCTTTCAAAACAGGTATCCTCAAAAGCCTAGTCCACATTCTGGCATGCTCGGTGGGACCCCTATCCTGATCAACTACTTCAAAATCAACCCTTCTTGTTCATTTTTCTTCAAATTTCTTCAAAATTTTGGCTTATCACATTCTGTCATGTTACAAATTGTGCATTTGTAGTCCACAACTACGCATTTGTAAAAATTTTTGTAAAACTGCACATTTATCCATTAAAATTGTGCATTTATCCTTTAAAATTTGTAAAATTGCGCATTTATCCTGATTTGCTGCACATTTGTCATGATTTGCTGTGCATTTGTCATGATTTGCTACACATATGTCAAACAGAGCTGCGCATATGTATTTTGTAAAAAACTTGCATTTTAAAAGCATTCTAGCAGAATAGGTGTAGTTTTGCATGCATGCTCTGTTGTTGCGCATATGTGCAAAATTTGGACTTCCAGTTACTGCACAAATGTTCAAATTCCCTGCGCATTTGTTCACTGTTCCTACACATCCATTCCAGTGAGTGGTAAACTAGTGTTTTTTAAGTATTTTAATTTGGTTTTTTTTCTTTGCAGATTCTAACTCTTGTTATTTTTTTGCAGGTACAAAAAACATTTAAAATCAATCCTGAAGGCTTTGTTGATTATAGAAACTAACTTCATTTTTTTGTAAAATCTTGAATGCATTTCAAAGTTTCATGCATCAAAGCTAAATTAGGAACTTGTCTTCTTAATCAAAGCAAATGGTCAAAACAAGTCTTGAATGAAACTAAGGGAAAGAACTTAAGTCCTAAAGCGTCATTGTCCATTTGAAAATCAAACCCAATCTTGAATGCATTAAAAGAAAAAACATATCTATTCCCTCCTTTTCAATTCAAGCAAAGAACAAATTCAATCTTGAATGCCTTAAAGGATCAAAATAAAGCACTTCAAAGTTATTAAATCAACACGCAAATCTTAAATCTTGAATGCCCAAGTCAAAGCAACTGCAAATGCTCGAAAGTCTTTTGGAAAAAGAACAAATCAAACCTTAAGCACTTGTGTCTTCAATTTCAAAGTTCAAACATCCTTAATCAATTTGGGAAAAGAACAAACTTTCTTGATGTGCATTTAGGAGTTTTTCAATTCTTGCAAAATCCTTGTTAAAGTAAGCAACGTAGGACATTTAGACTCGGACAAGTTCACTTGTTCTACTTTTAGCAAGGCCTGTCCAGGGAGAAAATTGCTTCCTCGTTGGAGAATGACCTCAAACCAGTATCCCCCCCAGCCGGTATATAAATAAAGTGAAGGCAAAAAGTACTCACTTATATCTCCTAATCCATGGGCATTTTGTGCCAAATGCAAATGTCTGGGGACAGGTAAATATTCCTCCCCTAGCATTGTTGGCTAGGCTCTTAAATGAGTCACTAGCGGTCAGCATAACCGGGTATGGAAACTCCATGAAACTATTAAAAACCTAATAAAATAGAGGCTACCCTATCTACATCTGAAAGTATCAAAATCCTTGTGCAAGGACTGATTCCAAGGGGTTTACTGGGTCACCTCAAGATTACTCACCATTTGTATTCCCTTCTAGGGGGTACTAAGCTATGGGCAAGTGATTTTGATACTCACCTTCCTTAGGTAGATCTATTTGAAGTGCTTGATAGTCAATACTTCGTGAAAACATTGTTGGAACATAGACTTTCAAAGCTTTATCAGAGTCAATTATCCTGTTTCTATCCCACAAGGTTGCTTTGTCCCTTATGGAGATTGCTTTTCAAAAAATCTTTGTTGAAATCTATCCTTTGCCATTGGGAAATATCAAACTGATCAACAAACCCAATTTGAGATACTCAAGACATTTTGTAGAGAAACTCTTGAAATCAGATATCCAAAGAACCTTTTTTGTCTCAAACCAACTTATCAGAATTTCCCCAAGTTATGCCAAATTTGATCAAACATCCAAAAGCTAAGTTGCCCAAATCCAAGCTTATTAAGAGAAGAAAGTTGTAGAAAGAAACCTTAAGAGCCATCAATCCTCTATCCAAGCAACCCAAGTAGAAGAAAAATATCAAGAAAGACTTGATAATATTGGCTATAACGCAAAAGTCAAACAGTTTGCCTACCGATTCTGAGTGAACCATCGCTACGTCAATCTTGAAAGAGAAGATTAGCTAGATCCATTGCATGTCCATTCTACCTTTAGATCTCAAAATCCTATCTCAGCAGTCCTTCATCCTAGTCTCATCCTAGTTTCATCTCGGCATCATCATCAAATCCTTAGTTGCATTCTAAAGTCTTTAGTTACATTCATCGTCATCTTCCTACCAGCATCACAGATCATCCATCTCAATTGCATTTGCATCATCCTTTTAGAGAAAGCATTGTTCTATCATCCTTCACCATCTTTCCATCAGCAATCCACAATTAGAATCCCAAATCTTGATCCAAATCCAGCATCCATTATCCAAATCAGAATCCACCATCCTTTGCACCAAATCCAGAAATCCAAATCCACAAGTACTTAGTGTTCAAAACCTTTGAGTTGTTTCCATCCCTTATCCCAAATCAGAAATCATCCCCTTTTTGACAAAGCATTGTCTAAAGGAAATCCAACTTGTCCTTGCATAGCCTCATCATCTTGAGCAAGAGATTGGCTTGTATTGATAAGAATCTAGTTGACCGAAGATCATTAGTCTATCCTAGGTTGGCCAAATCCTACCACTGATCCTCCATCGAGAAAAACAATAGCTCATTATTGACACTTAGTAATCTTCCACCAGCATCCCACCAATCCTCCACCCAATCTTGACCCAAATCAGAGCATCCCATCAAGCCTCCATCATCGCCAAGATTGTTTACCAATCTGTCACCATCTTCCATCAATCTTCCACCATCCTTGATCCAAATCCAAGCATTTCACCAATCCTTGCATTACATTCTATAAATTCATCATCCTTAGAAGTTCCTTAAGCTTGCATCCATCATTCTTTAAAATCTTTTAGGAAACATCTTGCATCCATCTAAGCATCTGCATCTCCATGCCTGTCAAGACAAGATTTGGATCTAGAAAAAGAAGGAACATGATTCCTTATCCAATCACCAGTTCATCTGATCCCAACATTTTTTCTAGCACAATGATAGCCTATGATCCCCAAATACAAACTAGAAATACATGGGATGATCCCAATATCCCCTTAGCTCCTCTGGCAATAGAAACATTTGTGAATCATCCAGAGAATCCACCAGTAGTCAATGCACTCATGGCTCAAAATTGGCAAAGCATGTTCACTAACTTTGCACAAGTGCAGACTTCCATTCTGCCATATCTCCATCCTCACATTCCCATAAGCACTATCCAAATCCCAACACAGGTATACTCTCCATTCATCCAACCATTCCTTGATCCAACCTTCCAGACATCACAAGAGACCTCTACCATTCCCCTTCTTCTATAAGGAAGCTTTGCAAGTCCTATAACACAAGCTGTAACACCATCTACTCCATTCCCTATCATAGGTACCTCATCATCTACCATGGCTACTCAAGCTATCGCACAAATCCAATGCTTGTCCTAGAATCAGCTCCCACCTCTCACACAAACCTTTACATAAGCAGTTCCACCATCTTCCATAAGCCAAGCAACACCTTTGACTCTGGGAGGGATGCAATCATCCTTCCCCTTCATGTCACAAGTTCCCACATCCACACCTTTTGTGCCAGGAGGGATGCAATCATCTTTTCCTTTCAATCCCCAAGCTTCAACATCCACAGCCTCATTTCAGGGGTCAATGCAATCATTCCCCTTTCAAGCCTCCACATCAGCATCATCTATTATGGGGGTAGCACAACTGCTCCCCATTCATACCCAGCAAGCTTCCACATCAACATCACCCTTTTCATGGGGAACACAATTGTTCTCTTCATTTCCCCCCCAACAAGCATCCACCCAGGCACAAGCCCAACAAAATGCCTTCACCACAAGAATGCCTTCCATGGATTTTTCAAAACCACCATTCATGTCCCAAACTCCCATCACATCTACCTTTTAGGCATCCATTGTAGCACAATTCCCACCTCACAGTGGTCCTCATTGGGGTCTCACTCAAGAAGACATGAAAGCCTTTGGAATACCAAGTCACTCTCCTATATCCATATTTGCAAACCAACAAGCCACCTTCTCACAAGCAGCACAATAGTAACCATCTCAACTTCCACCAACCTCATCCTTCACAAGCTATCCATTCCCAACACCCAGTTCTTTTTAGCAAGTTCCTCCACCTCAGTAGCAAAGTTCATCCCGTTTCACAAGTTATCCTACCTAGCCACCCTTTGCTTCAAACTTCCCTACATCAGTTCCATCCTTAAGCAATGCGGGAATGCACCTAACCTATATCAGTCAACCACAGAGCCAAGTTCAACAAGGACCATCTTACCAGCAAGCTGCATCATTCCACCAACCACCCCCATAGCAACCATACTTCCAGTTGTAGCAACAAACCCCCATCATTCCCCAATAGAAACAAGTTTCCTCCTATTAGTTACAATAGCAAGTCCCCATCATCCCACAACACCAGCAAGCATCCTCGCATCCTCCACCACAATATCCCCCTATGCTACATCAACAATATCCCCAGCAAACATCACTCCAAAATCCACTCCAATATACCTATCTCACTGGGCCATCTCCATATCCCACTCAATAGTACCCACCTTAAATGGGAGTACCCACTCAAACACCAATCAATACTGAATGGGAAGCCATGAAGAATGCTCTTAAAGAGCTTCAAACCGGTACTGAGAATAAAACTTACAAGTTTGAGGAGGTGTATCCTTATTTGTTTGACCGGTCCATTACTGCTATACCTTTCCCCAAACACTTTGAGACACCTAAGTTTGATAAATATCAGGGAAAAGGAGATCCAGTCAATCATATTAAAGAATTCTATATGGCATGCCAAGAAGTGGCTTATAGTGTTAACTATCTCTTATGCTTATTCCCCAAAAGCTTGGTAGGAACTATTGTTGAATGGTTCTACAAAATACCCTGTGGGACTATCACAACCTTTGCCAAAATTTTTGAGAAGTTCATTGCCCACTATGCCCACAATGTTGCAAATGAGTTGACCTTGTTAGATCTCTGCAATTCAAAATAGAAAGAAGGAGAAAGCCTAGCAGAATACTTGCAATGATGGAAGAACCTTACCACCAGGTTATCATACCAGCCACCTGAAAAGCATTGGACCAAAATCTTTATCGATAATCTACATCCTAAGCTATCCCACTTCATGAGGATGAATTGTCTCCAAACCTATCAAGATATCAAGAGCAAGGGGATAGGTATTGAAAAGGCCTTGCTAGATGAAGGCACAATCTGACACTTCAAAAATGATGCCCAAAAACCTGGCAATGATAAATCTCGTTACTGGAATCATAACAAGAATGTTGTTTCTGATGGAGCCACTGATACCAAGCATGTCCAATTTTTCATGACTAGTCCTCCATCAACTCCTGCATACCAAAAATAACAAGTGCCCATCCATCGGCAACCTCCTCAAGTCCATCAGCAACCCATGCAACAATATCATTCTCATAATAACCAGTAGAATTATCAGTAACCAGCTCATCAAGCTTATCAAGGTAATCCAAACAATTAAGTCAATGCCATCAATATTGCTCCCAAGCAGAACAAACCTAGAGCTCAAAATTATCCAAAGAAGACCTTCACACTGCTGGGTGAACCTCTAGATGTTATCTTTCACCGAATGGCCAAGGCTAACTTGATCATGTCTCCACCTATCCAGCCAGTTGATGATACCTCTCCCAAGCCTGATTGGTACAAAGATCATGAATACTATGATTATCATCGTGTCAAAGGACACACTACTTTGAAGTGTATGAGACTCAAAAACTATATCCAAGATCTCATTGATAAAAAAGAGATTCAAGTAGATACACCCGCTCAAGCCTCGCCAAATGCCAATTTGCAAATTTATCAGAATGTGTTCGCACAACACAATGCTGGGAACAACCAAACTAAAGCCAATCATCCCTAGAATCATGGCAAGGGTAAGCAAGAAGATCACCCTACTACCTATATCAATTATGACAATATTGTTGGATGTCTAACCCAAGTTGAGCCCATGGTCAATGCCATCCATGTCAGAGGAGGAGACAGTCAATGTGTTGTTACCACCCGTAGAGGTTGGATAACTATTGCTGGTGCTCATCTAAGGCCAGTACATAATGCACATAATGCATAGTATAACCTCATAGAACATCTTGGGAACACACCAGCCCAAATATCCATCTTGGACCTTCTCCACACTTCACCTCTCCATCAGGAGATCCTTTACCGAGCTCTCAAAGAAGGACATGTCCCCACAGAGATTAACACCACCCAGTTTGAGACCCTTGTGGAACATCTATCTGCAACCTATGCTCTATCCTTCAAAACATCTGACATACTAGACGTTGCACCTAACCATACTCTCCCTCTCCACATCACCATCATGGTTAGAGACTTTGCCATCAAATGAGTCTTAATAGATAATGGCTCAGCCCTGAACTTGTGTACTTTGAAGTTCATTCAGTAGATTGGGCTCACCTAGGCTGATATAGCACATGAAGTAATCACTATCAAAGCCTATGACAATTTGGAGTGTACCTCTGAAGGTACCATTACTTTTCCCATTCAGTTGGGCCCAGCAACATAGGATACTATTTTCCATGTTGTTTATCTTGACCTACCATTTAATATCCTCCTAGGCCGACCATGGATTCATTCCATTAAGGCTCTACCATCTACTTACCATCAGTGCATCAAATTTCCGCATCAAGGCACTAAGGTTACCATCCATGCTGACCCCCAACCCTTCGCATACTATCGTGTGATCGAAGCATCATTCCCTCACTCCACTCATTGTCCTGGAACTGACGTTGGTACTTCTATTGCTAGCTCATTCTGATCCCATTGCGATCTAGAAACCATCCTCACCTCCACCCTTTCTTCCATCAAGATCAATAACTAGGATTGTGGTGAATATAGCCTACATGATGCATTTACCATCGGGGCCCTCCCACATGATCCACATACCCAAGGACACCTGAGTCACCAAAGCAAGCCTATCGAAGAGCATCATGAAATCAAGAGAATGGGACCTATGACTTTTGAATCCCATGGCACATTGAATAGTCAAGAAATGGATGCTGACATTAATAGGTGGTTGTACAAAGATCCCCAACCACCTGATAAACAACTTCTTGGCTACTTCAAAGATAAATACCCACAATCACACAAGTACACTACTGAGCAATGGAACTACCAAGGTGGTGGTCTAGGACCACAAGAAGGTGGAAGCAAAGACCCAATTATAGCATCCAAGAACCCACAACATCAGGGTCTTGGCTTTAATACCCCTCGCTTGCATATACGAGGGCCCAATACTGTAACTGGGGCACCAACATGACTAGCGTTCCCCTCTTAAATAGCCAGGATGACCTCATAGAGATTGAAGATATCCCTGAAGAGAAAGAAATCAGATCCTACGATGATATCTTTGATGATGACACCCTCTTGGGGACTTCTATCCTCTGACAACTTGCCATCAATCTCATAGAACTTCCCCTCATTCACCCTCAACTCATAGACTGGGACCAACTAAGCATGGCACACATTGATGAGTTCCAAAGCATAGAACGACTCCTAGAATTCATGGGGGCATCAGGCCCACACTCAGTTTAGGGTTCAGAGTCAGCTCACATCTATAAGCTTGACCTAGAAGGATACTTCAGAGAGGAGGCAAGTTTTAGCTGCAAAGGAGAAATAGAAAGAGTAAAACATGAGTCCTTATGTGAAAACCCTTCTGGGGTACATTCTGATATTAAAAAAGTAAAAATAAAGAGCATATCTTCTAGTGAAAACTTGGCAATTCAAGTGCTAGAAGATGAAGACTTGCCTCCTCCTCCCATCCAGGATTACAGACCTGAGCAGTCACCTATCATCATAGAAGAAACCAAGCCAATCAACTTAGGTATAGAGGAATGTCTGAGGATCACCTACATTGTAGCCAACATGACAGAAGGTGAAGAAATGGCTTTCACTACACTACTTCAAGAAGCTACTACGAACTTTGCATGGTCATACGCACACATGCCTAGACTTGATCCTAAACTTGTTGTTCATCATCTAGCTATAGACCCCAATGTTAAGCGAGTAAAGCAGAAGCTACGCAAAATGCATCCCAAAGTAGCTCTATTGGTAAAATCCGAACTAGAAAAGCTCCTAGATGCAAAGATTATCAGAGGTATAGATTACTCAGAGTGGATCTCCAACATGGTACCTATCACAAAGCCTTTCGGTGACATCTGAATTTGTACAAATTTTAGGGACCTAAACAAGGCATGTACTAAAGATGATTTCCCACTACCTAACATAGACATGATCATAGATCTTACAGTGGGCCATGAAATGTTGTCACTAATGGATGGTTTTTCTAGATACAATCAGATTCATATAGCAGTAGAAGACCAACACAAAATAGCATTCACCACTCCATGGGGTACCTTTTTCTATAACATGATGCCCTTTGGTCTAAAGAATGCAGGAGCCACATATCAGAGAGCGATGACAACAATCTTCCATGACATGATCCACAAGATCCTAGAGGACTATGTGGATGATATTCTTGTAAAATCAAAGACATGCCATGAACACCTTGACATTCTTGAGAGTGTGTTTGATCGCCTGCAACACTATGGGTTATGGCTCAATCCAAAGAAATGTGTCTTTGGTGTTACATCTGGAAAGCTCCTAGGTTTCATAGTATCATGACAAGGCATAGAGATTAACCCTAAAAAGGTCAAAGTAATAATAGAAATGCCTCCCCCAAGAACACTTAGATAGCTCAGAAGCCTACAAGGAAAGCTTCAATGAGTACGTTGGTTCATTTCTCAGTTGGCAGACAAGTGCCAACCTTTCACACATCTTTTATGCAAAGACACAAGCTTCAAATGGGATCCCATATGTCAGAGAAGCTTTGATAAGCTCAAGGAGCATCTAGCCAATTCTCCAATCCTAGTACCACCAGTTCTAGGATGCCCTCTCATAATCTACATCTTAGCAACCACTATAGCACTGGGGGCACTCCTAGCTCAGCATGATGATGAAAATAAAGAGAGAGCCATCTACTACATTAGTCGAACTCTTGTCAGCTATGAGCTTAATTACTCACCCATGGAAAAAGCATGCCTTGCAGTGGTCTTTGCCACTCAAAAGCTTAGACATTACATGCTCAGTCACATAATCAGGCTCATTTCAAAAGTGGACCCCCTCAAATATCTACTATCAAAGACAACTCTCACAAGCCGTATAGAAAAATGGGTCATGATACTCAGCAAGTTTGACATCTAGTACATAGATAAGAAAGCAATCAAAGGGCAAGTCATTGTCGATCAGCTAGCAAAAGCACCACTGGTGGATGCTTATCCACTAATCATGGAATTCCCTGATGAAAACTTATGTATGATCGAAGAACAACCCATATGGAAACTATACTTTGATGGCTCCTACACATCACATGGATCAGGGGCAGGAATCCTATTCATCACACCTCAAGGTGACTACATCCCAAAGTCATTCAAGTTGGGATTTTCATGTACCAACAACATTGTAGAATATGAGGCACTCATCTTAGGTCTCAAAAGAACCATTCAATAGAATATCACAGAACTGCAAGTGTTTGGAGATTCACAACTGATTATCAAACAAGTCCTTGATGAATATTAGACAAAGGATGACAAGTTGCTACCCTACAAAGAGCTGGTGGATAGACTAAAAGAGCATTTCCTGAATCTATAGTTCACACAAATACCAAGACTTTAGAACAAAGTGGCAGACGCAATGGCAACTATTGGGTCCTTGTTAGAAATCCCATGTGACGCATCACAGTATGAATTCTTAGTCGAGCAACAACATACACCAGCTTATGAGAACGCCGATGTAGAAATGGTGTGTCTTGGTTGGTCCCCAGTCCCCGTGGTACCACAACATCCATGCATATCTAAAGAATGGTATCATATCTCCCCATCTCACCAATAAAAAATGCCAAAACCTTATTCATAGAGCTTCCCGCTACACTCTTGTAGCCAATACCCTTTATCATCGAGGGTATCACAATATCCTCTCTAGGTGTTTAGATTCAAATGAGGCCATCCTAGCTTTACAAGAGGTCCATGCTGGAATTTTAGTGCCCATACGAGTGGTATGGTTCTAGCTAAGTAGTTTCTTTGAGTTGGGTATTATTGGCCAACCATGGAACATGATGCTTGTGAGTTTGTCAGAAAATGTTTACCATGTCAGCAGCATGCAAATTTGATTCATGCACCAACACAAGACTTGTAGCCCATTGCACCACCTTGGCCATTTTCATGTTGGGGCTTTGACCTATCAGATTAATCACTCCCCTTTCCTCGGATGGAAACAAGTACATAATAACTGCCACAGAGTACTTCACCAAATGGGTTGAAGTGATTCTGCTCACCCTAACTACTGGCATTCAAATATCCAAGTTCATCCTTTACCACATCATTTTTTGCTTTGGCATACCATCTACCATCTTCACTAACCATGGCACACCTTTTGAAAACTAGCATGTGGATGATCTATGTGCTAGACTCCACATCCATCACCATTTCTCCAGTCCATATTTCCCTCAAGGAAATGGCCAAGCTAAGGCAACCAATAAAACTATCTTGAAAATCCTCAAGAAGGTTGTCAATGATTCTAGTCATGATTGGCACCTCCAAATTAATCCTGCCCTTTGGGCCTACCATACTTCTTATCACACTCCCACAGGCACCACCCCATATTCCCTTGTATATGGTGTCAAAGCCATTCTGCCGATTGAGGTTGAGCTCCCATCATTGCGAGTCTCCATGAAGAACTACACCACTGATGAAGACTATCGTGTGGCCCATCCCACATAGCTAGACCTATTAGATGAAAAGAGACAACAAGCCTATGATCACTTGGTTGCATACCAGAATTGACTCAAAAGGAGTTATAACAAGAATGTCCATCCTAGACAATTTCAGGTCAGTGACATGGTCCTCAAAGAAAATAAAAAATTCCAAACAAATAGAGAAAAGAAAGGCAAGTTTGAGCCTACTTGGTTATGCCCCTATGTTGTCATAGCATGCTTCAGCTTTGGAGCTTATCAGTTATCTACAACAGAAGGTGAGCCTTTGAATGATCCAATCAACATCATACATTTGAAGAGGTTCTATACCTGAACTAGATCTACATATTCAGAAAATCCATAAAAATTGAAAAAGTAGAAAAATACAAAAAAAGCAAGAAAAAGAAAAAGAAAAACAATCATCCAATGGTGAAAACTTGGCAATTCAAATGCCTTGGACAAGTATGTTGGTGAAAACCTGGCAAACAGGTGCCATACATAGTGGACTGAGTCATTATCTATCAAACTCCCATCCCCCCCATCCCAGCATCTCAGTCCTTTTTCTCTCATCCCCATCCCCATCCACCATCCCCCCCATTCCTTTTTTTCATAATCCTCAAGCAAATTCACAATCCCACCTATACCATATCTTATACCCTATCTTTCCCATACCTGCACATATCTTGTACCATATCTTGTATAGCATGATCCTTCCTATACCATATCTTGTATAGCATGATCCTTCCTGTACCATATCCTATATAGTGAGATCTTCCTATCCCCAATCTTGAGCTTCTGTACATATCCATTGTAAATATCTCCCCATCCATTGTACATATCCTTATCAGTCCTATGGTAGCATTTGATCAGAACACTTTGTCCCACCTAGCCTTGTACTTCTGCAACATCAATTTTTGACTATTCTTGATCCCAATGATTATTCTTTGACTTCATCATTTTCCCAGCACCCAACAACACTCATTCTCCCATCAATCAGCAGATCCTTGAGGATGTATCCTTCCTCCTGTCAGCTCCAATCTTCCACCAATCCCCCAAGGTCCGTGTTGATGTATCCTTCCACATGTTCAGACCAATCTTCCCACCATCCCTCAATCCATCACATCAAATCTCTCTCCTTGGCAAAGGATTTCTTTTTGAAGTTCTCATTTTGGTCTTGGATTTTGTCCTTTGGATTTTGTTAATCTTTTACGACTTCTCATTGTTCTCTACTCAAAGTCACCATGATCCTTTATATCATGGTGCGCTGTGAATGAGGATAATTTGGGGAAAGGTCTTTTGATCTTTTGCTTCTTCCCATTGGTTAGTTGTGTGTTTGTGGTTTCTCCCGCATTGTTTCTACCATGCCTCCTTCTCAGGATCATGTGTGATGCTGGGGCAACCTTGCGTGTCTTTTAGCATTAGTCCTATGCAACGTTGGTGACAAGGCCTCGTGATCCTAGTATCCTTGGCAGGTCTCTAGCATTGCTATATTAAACTAGATTGTGCTCTCCACATTTGCACTTGGAGCTTCCCCAAATCCCGTGCATCTTGCATCATATAGATTAATCTTGCATCCTCATATAGCTGCATCTTGCATTTTGCATTCCATCTCATCTTGCATTCACCCATCTTTTCTCTTGGAAGCTTGGTTATTTATCTCCCCTTCTTCCTAGGTCCTTCCTTCTTTGTTTCCTCTTGAGAAAATTCCACAATGTTTACTCCTTGTGTTATTTTCTTGAGGGGGCACAACCCCTCATTCCTCTAAATTCTAGCATGGGGCATCTTATTTTCTTGTCTTTGACACAATGCCACTTGTGGCATCACATCAAAGAGGGGCAAAATGTAGACACCTAAAAATCCTTTAGAAAATAAATGATTTTTATTTTCTAAAAAATCCCTGATGACATCATCATTTATTAATTAATTAATTATTTAATTAATTAATTTATTTTTTATGTGATTAAATCCCTTTACCTTAATTAAAAATATTTGATTAAGGAATCCCTCCCAAAAATGTTTAAATCTTATTTAAACATTATTCTTCTATTTATTAATTATTTAATTAATAAATTGACCAAAAATCTCAAAATAAATAATTTATTTATTTTTTGCCCAAAACTTGGGCAATTTCCTTAAGACCACTAACCTCTTCCAGAATCTTCTAATCCTTCTTTAATTTTGATTAAAGGCCAATCCTCTCATTTCCTAACCCTAATCCCAACTCAAAATATTTAATTAAGATTAAATATGTAATCCTCATATTTGTTAAATTCATTTCTAATAAATATTCTCAAACCTAAACCATGGGAATAAATAAATCTTTATCTATTTCTTAAAATCCATGTTTATGCTAAGGAAATTCTAGACTCTTCTAGAATGCATTAATCCTAAGCCTAATCCTAATCCTCCCCCCTAATCTTGTCACATTCCCTAACCAAGGTTAGCAAACTCCTAAGCTTAACCCAAAGTCAACAAACTTCTAGAAACTTCTCTTACATGCATTAAGTGCATTTAAGGCCTCCTTATCCCTCTTACATGCATTTATCATGCATTTAAGAAGCCCCTCACCCCTTTCTTACACCCTTTGACCTTAGGCACATTTCCCAAATTGTGCACATTCCTCCCATCTTTCAACCCAATGCCCTTGTGACACTTGTCACAAGGAGGTGGCCCTAAACTAGCACAATCCATGTGCCCCCCTTTGAATGAATCTTGGCCTCTCTTAAGGATTTTAATCCTGGCCACTCATTCCTCCTTCCCAAATCCTATAAATGCTCCTTCTTTCAAGAGCAAATTCATTATCTTAACTCTTATTCTCATGCATTGTTATCATGCTCATTTAGCTCTAGACTTAGCATAATCAATACTAATTGTTAGTTTTTCATCATTTTCAAGCTTTCTTAAAACACATCTTAGCATAGATTTAATGGATTAACCTAGTTTCTTCCATTGTTTTGCATAAGCATAGCATCATATCACATCTTTATTTGGTTTAAAATGAACTTTAGCATAAACATCATGTAGCTTAATCTTCATTTTAGCATCATTTGGATCCTTGAGGCCTTAGGGGCAAATCAGGTGTTCTATACCTATTTTGTGCCATTTATAAAGTTTTTATGGATCTCAATCCATCCTAAAAAGCATTAGGAACATGCTCCAAGTGCTTAGAGAGCACACCCACATCCCCTAAGCAAGAGAAAATCAAACAGTACTTGGGTGCACCTGTTTAAGCTCTATTTGAGGTGGTTCAGTTTAGAGTTTCCTTTTTTTTGGATTGATTTCATGCTAGGTTAAAATCTAATGTTTTTTTTGCTTGAAGCTTTCAAAATAGATATCCTCAAAAGCCTAGTCTACAGTGCTAGTGTATGGCGGAGAGGCCAGGTTGTCCATTTCAATTGAGTTGCCAGATCTGGACTTGGCTACTTAGTATGCCCTATTTGATGAGGGAGATCCCTTGCAAATTAGATATGCTCAATTGATGGAGTTAGAAGAACTTAGAGACAAATCCATGAAAGATATGGAGTTGCACTAGATTCAGACAAAGAAAAGCTTTGATAAAAGAGCCAAGATTAGAAATTTCAAGGTTGGAGATGTAGTCCTCAAGTGGGATGAGTTCAGATCCAAGCCTGGTAGACATACCAAATTTGATTCATTTTGGGGTGGACCATTTGTTATAACAGAGTGCAAGTGGTCTAATGCTTTTCAACTATCAACCCTTGAAGGAGATGCCTTGCCAATATCAGTGAATGGTTTCCACTTCAAGCCCTATTTTGAGGTTAATCCCTCTCTGTAATTCTTGTAAATATGTGTTTCTTGTTTTCTTTCCCTATTTTCCTAGGTTAGTTTCCTATTTTTTAAGAAGAGCCTATGCACAAGTCCATCCTCCCTTTTCAATGTTGTCCTTTTGTCAAAGTTTTGTGCTCAAATGATGACCCCATGCCCAATGGATTGCTTTAAGGCCACTAATTAATGTCTAGCAGGCTAACATCCAATAGAAATCACCAAAATGTTACCATAATTTTCCTATTCTATACAAATTTGGCTAAAAATCTATCCTCGGGTCCCTGTTTTAACCCTACCATGCACCTCAAAAAATTTCATGGCTTCATTGCAAACCCTCTGGCCTCTGCAATCCTTTTAACTCTCAAGTCTCCAGGTTAAAAAATTCATAAAACTATCCATTGCAAGTAGAAAACCCTAAAAATCTCTTTGGCCTATTATATTCTTTCATTACCTTTTTCAGCCACTAAAGTCTCAAAAGGTCCACGTGCTTTAATAATTCCCTAAGTCTCTAGCGCTTAGCACTTTAATTTTTTCCTAAGTTCCAACGCTTAAACTTTTCTAATGTTTCTGGCCTTTATGTCTCTTGGGCCTAGCCCTCTGACACTTTTTTGATCCAACGGCTAGCGTATGATCTCATGTGTTCTGTCAGAGCCATGAGATTATGCATCGACCATTGATTATCCTATGTGACATAACTCTTCAAATAGGTGGGTCCACTGCCAGGTGTGCATAGGTGGCATATTCTAATTGGTCCACATTCTAATGAGTCATCTCTTGTCAGTAGGACTGGGCCCTTTCAGTAGTCAGAGCCTCTGACATATGTAGAGGATTGATGGTTGGCATATGTTCACAAGGCTTTGTGTTAGAGCATGTGATCATGTGATGGCCATTCATCTTACTTTATCTCTGGGCTCTATCAGGTGGGTCCTTAGTTTCTGACATGCTCATTCATTATTGGTTGGCCAGACAATAGCTTGGATCTATTAGTGGGACCATGTCAGAAGGTCTACAGATGTGTCAAAAAGAAAAAGATCTATAGTGGTCATATGATCTCATAGAATCTTCTAACCCTATGAGATCATGTGACAACCATCTAATGAAAATCTCTAGATCATGGGTTCGATGTGCTACTTGGCATTCATGTGCTTGCATATGATTAGCTACTGTGTGATGACTAGAATTTGTTAGAAGATCTAATGTGTCCTGGGGTCCTAGTTCTAAAGGGATCAATGGCTGGTGCATGATCTGAAAGAATATTCAGGGGCCATGAGATCATCCACCTGTCGATAGATTGGAATCCAGTTCTTAGTGGGTCCATTGCTAGAGCCTACTGAGGTGTTTGCTGATGGGGTTGTCATCATGAATAAAAGATTGCCTAGTGGAAAATGGGCCCAGGGTTAGCAAGCTTCCATGAATAAGTGACTAGGGTTCTCTCTTGTTCGCTGGACTTAACCAGGGTTACCTGAAAGACTTAGAAATTTAGCAACTACTTTGTTTGCATAGTCACTTAACCAGACCAGGGTTATGAGAAGTTCTTCATGACCTAGAGAAAATTCTTTGGTCGCGTAGTCACTAAATGACTTAAGAAGGAAAAGCTTGAGGTGGGGCCAAATTGCCAGGTGTGTTGATGTGCTTGATTCTTATTGGTCAAAACGTGCCAAGGTGGACATTAACTTTTCAAGGAGGCTTGTGGCTATTTTCAAGTGTATCTAGGCCATCCATCTACCAGGAAACATTAGATATCGATGTTCATGTTTTAATTTCAGACCCGCTAGCCATTATGAGTTGAATTTGAATATCTCTACAAGGGTTTTGCTATTCTTCTACTCTTTCGGCCATGCACGATGTCAGGTAGCTCAAGAAATAAAGTCTTAGGGTGGTTGTGGTTGTGAAGATGATAGAAGTGATTGTTGGCTGACGTTGCAGGGTCCTTTGCCACATTTTCATGATAGGAGGTGCTAGAAAGAGTTGGCACCACCTTTTGAATGATACTGTTACCTAGGGAAATAAGATTAGATTGTGAGCCTTCATGACTTAGTGGAGCTATAGGTGGGTAGATGAGTCAAGGTTGTTGTGTCTATAGGTGAGTTTAGTACAATAGGATCAACATGCAAAGGAATATTTGATCTAATTGCTGGTGTTCTTAGAGTTTTGATGATGGGTCATCAGTACAGCTAGGGTTTGATTATTGTATTGAAAAATCTTGTAACCCTTGTTAGCTTAGTTTTTTGACTCCTACATATGTGTAGTGAGAGGTATATAGTTCTTTTTTGGAGCCTTAGTGCTCAGAGTTGGACAAATGTAAAATAATTTCACTTTTCTTAAGGGTAATCTCTAGTATCATTTCTACCCTCTGGCTTATATAGTTGTAATCTCCCATTGATTATTCAAACATTGCAGAGGTATTTTGTGATAATCCTTCATGTCCCTATGCTTCCTTTGTCTGAATCATCTCGTAATGAATTGAAGTCTATGCATGTTTTCAATGACAACTTAGGGTTCCTGATCCCTCTTACTTTATATAATTGTGTGTGTTATTGTGTTTGGTTTGATTTAGATGTTTTTATGGGTATACTTTAGCCCCCTAACAGTCTTGTCTCAATCCTACACTAAGTTGTAGAAGTGGATGTCTACTTGCAGGTCATAGGTTGTCTTATGTTTAGGCCCTCCTATGAAACACTTATGCAAGCCTATTCAATAAGTTGTGACCTACTAGACCTAAGCCTTTCATTGATTCCATCCCTTTATGTTGCAATTCATACCCTAATTTTGGTGTATCACCTAGTAGGTAATTTACTTTTAGTTATTTCCCTTTCCAAGCATTCCTTCTATCCCTTTTCCCCTCAAGTTTTACTTTCATGTCTAGAAGAAAATTAAGGTGATTATCCAAGAGGAACCAACCTAGAACCTAGAGGTCTCATCTTAGTTAGCATAGGTCTCACACCTGGAGATGATTCCCATATTATACTAGGTTATCAAGACCAAGAGAGCTTGAAACAAGGGTGCAAACTTAGTCTATAATAGATATTGTATCACATTTCTATTTGGGAATTAAATGTGGTTCAAGGAGGTGCACTAGGTGATGATGCTCGACCTTGACCCTCTGACATTCTAGACACCTAGCCACAAAATCTGTTATATGCCTCTTCATACCCAACTAGAAGTTTAACTATGGCATAGATTAATGTATCTTTGTAACCCCTGGATGAGCTGAATCAGGAGTGTGATGCGCTTCCACCATGATAACTTTATGAAGATTTCTTGAAAGTGGTACATAGATTCAGTCTTTCTATCTTAATAATCCATCTGAGTCTAAGGAGTAACCTTAGAATCCTCCTTCCAAGGCCCTTCCTAACTGAATCTCAGCCTTGAATTATTGATACAAAGTATCTGATGGAAGTGCCTACAAAATATGACTTCTCAAATTGGTAGAAAGGGAGATCATGGATAGCACATGTCAACTTGTGCTCAAAGCATCTACTACCACATTTTATTTACCTTGGATATATTTGACCTTAAAATCATATTCACAAAGGAACTCCATCCACGTGTGCTACAGAGTGTTGAAATTTGGTTTTATAAATATGTATTGAAGGCTTCAATGATCATTGTGTAATTTAAACTAATGCCCTCATAAGAAGTGTCTCCAATGATTCAAGGCATGAACTACAACTTCTAACTCAAAATAATGTGTAGGATAGTTAATCTCATTGTCCTTAAGCTTCCTAGACTCATAAGAAATAAATGTACCTTCTTGCATCAAAATTGCCCATATACCTTGCATGGAGGCATCCGTGTAAGCCACAAAATTTTCAGTGGGGTTAGGTACTGCCAAAGTTGGTGCACTGGCCATTTTTTCCTTAAGGATATGAAAGGATTCTAAACATTTCTTGATCCAATTTAACTTCTTCCCTTTCCTTTGGAAGTAAGTGATGGGATGAGATAATCTAGAGAATCCTTGGAAAAAGCATCTGTAGCATTCAGCTAGACCCATGAAACTACAAACCTCTAAGATGTTGTTGGGTTTTGGCTATTTAATGATAGCTTGTATCTTTGTGGGATCAATTTCTATACATTCTCCTAAGATAACATGACCAAGATACTTAACTTTTGTTTGGAAGAATTCACACTTCTCCAAGTTTGCAAAAAATTGATTCTCATGAAGGTATTGTAACACTTGTCGAAGGTGTTGTTGATGTTCTTCCTTGGATTTAGATTATACCAAAATCTCATCCATAAAAATTATGACAAATTTATCCAAGAAGGTCCTAAATTCCCCATTCATGAGACTCATAAACACTGATGATTCATTTTTGAGACCAAAAGGTACTACAGTGAATTCATAATGTCCATATCGAGTATGAAATTTTTTTTGGTGAATGTCAGCTTTGTGAATCCTTAACTAATGATAGCCTAACTTTCGATCAATTTTTGAAAATAGTTTGGCTCCATTTATTTCATCAAACAAATCATCAATCCTTAGTAAATGGTACCGATTCTTAATGGTTCCTTTGTTGAGCTAATGATAGTCAATGCACAACCTAAGTGAGTCATCCTTTTTCTTTACAAAGATAACCAAAGCTCCCCAAGGTGACACACTTGGTTTGATGAAACCTTTTTCCAAGAGTTCTTCTAGTTTCAATTTTAACTCACTTAAATCCTGAGTGGTCATGTGAGAAGGAGCTCTGGAGATGGGTTCAACACCTAGCACCAACTCTATGCATGAAAGTCAATGTCTCTTTTGGGAGGAATTCCAGGCATCTCAATTGGATAGATGTCAGCAAATTCTTGAAGTCAAGGGTGATCAAGTGTTATTTATCTATTTTCCTTGTCAACCAAGTCATTAACTAGAACTACAAGAAGTTGACAACCCTTTTTCATGCATTTCTTAGGTTGCATTGTTGATATCATCCAAATTGATATAGGTCTTTGGATTCCAACAATAGTGTTGGACTTCCCCAAATCATCTATGCAATGAATGAGCTTCTTTATGCAGTCTATCATGGATTCATAAGCTGCTAACCAGTCCATTGTTAGGACAACTTCATATGATCCAAGAGGAATTACTCAAATATCAAAATTGGTAGAAAAAGGTCCTAATCCCAAGTTACAATTTTGTACACACAAATCTTTGGTCATCTTAGCCCCAAAGGCTATCTCTACCTTCCACTAAACTCCACACTTTTTTATTAAGGAAAGAGTTATGAAGCAGTCGATTGCTCCCAAGTAAAATAGGATAGATAAAGATTTACCCTTTAACAAACTTGAAGTCTCTATGACTATGTTCTGGTGATCAACTTGTGTATTCTCTATTGTGGCAAAAACCCTATGAGACCAGACAACATCTCCTACCATCATTTTATAAGCTTCCTAATTTTGATTGGTGAAATTAGTGCATTGAAGGAAATGACTTGCAATGTTTCCTTGTTGTCCACAAGAGTAAAACCCAGTATTTCTTCCAAAGTTCTTTGTAGGAGGTGCAATGGATTGCTAATAATCCCCTTTGTTGAAATTATCAGAATTTTGGGATGGTGGAGGAGGAAACCTTTTTTGAGTTTGATTATTTCTATGGTTCTCGGGTTGTTGAAACTTCCCATTTCCTTGGTTGTTATTCTGGAATTTCTTTTTGTGGAAGTTTTTTCCTCCTTTAAAAGATAATTTTTGGTTCTTGGAGTTGGAATTTACTTGGTCATAGTTTCCTTTAGAACCTGATCCAACATTGAATGTTTGGACATTGGAATAGCCACCTTTTCCTTTAACTTTCCTTTCAACTAGGAATGCCTTAGTGATAGCATCCTAGAGATGCTTGGGTTCTCAGCCTGCCACATCTCCCAATAGATGGTCCTTCAAACCTTTGATGAAATATTGTACAAGAATGGGGCCATCATCTTTATAACCTAAGAAAGGCTTAAGTTCATAGCATTTCATTTTGTATTCTTCCACCATCATGTTTGCTTTTCTAAGCTGGTCAAACTCTTTTGACCTTCCATGTCTCCATTAATCAAACATGAAATGATCCTTAAAACTTTCTAGGAACAATTCCCAAGAAATTGCATTAATAGTGACTTGTATTTTATCCTCTTTCATGCGCCACTAGGTAGATGTGAATTTCCTTAGATTCATATTAACACATCTTGCCTTGACATTTCTGCTAAAGGGGTACATAGAGAAACATCTCTCAAGGTATAACAACCAAGTTTCTGTTGTAGATACCCCTTTGTAACCATAGAAAAGGGGTACCTTTACCTTGATCAAGTCCCTCATGATGTGAGAGGTATCACTATCCTCAGATTATGGCATAGCTTTCCTTGTGCTAGGGCTTCTATCCCTTTCCCTTTCTTGGTGATGAGATTAGTTTCCTTTTTCAAAGTTAACTCTATTTTTGAGGTTGTGAAGTCTATGTAGAAGTTGTTGCATAAGTTGTCTTAATTGGGATCCTTTTGATTCATTACTTTAACTCTCATTCCTATGGTTGTCTTGATTTAATTCTCCCTCATATTCCCCATGGGAACTCTCTGTGTGAGATCTCAAGGAAGATTCTTAAACTCTATCCTTAGCTCTTTTCTGGGTGATGAGAGGCATCTTGGAAGAGAGGTACAATATAAGTTTTAGGTAACTAGTTTTAAATGAGCCTTCAATGTGTTAAAGAGGTTAAGTTTTAAACATAAATAGACCCTAAGCTTCTAGTGTAGCAACTAGGGATCTGATACCTATTGTAATGTCCCCACCAAAGAACCCATAAGGAATCATTCCTTTTAGCCTAAAATTATAACTAGCAATTTTTTTTTAACAATTCTAACATTTCATTGTTAACTATTACCCTAATTTTCATATGCATGAAAATTTGGCTAAAATCTATCCCTAGGTCCCTGTTTCACCCCTGCCAATCATCCCTAAAATTTTCATGGTTTTAGGCCTTGTTTCCTGGCCTCTGCAAATTGTTTTGTTCCCTGGTTTGTAGATAAAAGATTTGAAAAAGTAACCGTTGGAGGTAATAAACCCTAAAAATCCCCTTTGGTTAATTCTAATTCTTCATTACCTTTTAAGGCCACTTAAATCTTTAAAATGCATGTGGTAAAAATATGACCACTTCATGTGTTAAGTCTCTAGGTTGTTGGGCAGGATCCCTTTCAATATTTCCTTCAAAGCCTAAGTCTTCCCAGCAATTATTTCCTCCTGACCTTCCCTTTTAAACTTGTGTTTGATGCATGTTCACAAGGAATCTCCTTTTCCCTTAAAATCATGCGACATGATGACACCTATCTCAGGGGGCCCATTCTTCATCTTCAAAGGGTCCCAGTTCTAAAAGAATCTAGGGTTGTTGTAACTTCACAAGGGTGGTGTCAGAGGTATGAGGTCTCATGATGACCGTGGATTTCCTTTCCCTATAGTACTTCAAAGTCAAGTGGGTCCACTACCATGTTGTCCTTCATGGAGGCTTCCTATTGGCCAAGAGGTGGTGACTTGTCTAATTTTTAGAGCGGGCCTAACAAACTGTGTCCCTTTTAGATCAACGACTAGCGTATAATCTCATAGGGTTTCTCTAACACATGAGATTATGCACTGACCATCGATCTTGCTTTATTGTTGAGGCTCTGATGGTGGGTCCTTTCTTCCTAATGTGGTCATGTTTGATTGGTCCACATAGTGGTGACTGGTGTTGCAGTGGGTTCATTTGTTAGAGGGTCCCGATTAAAGAAAGATCTATAGCTGGCTCATGATCAAAAGAAATATTCAAGGGCTATGAGATCATACACCCACCATTAGATTGGAATCTTAGTCTGCTGTGGGTCCTATTGTTAGAAGGGTCTACAATGTGTCTCATTTGGTAGCTTGTGATTGGCTGGTTGGTATCCTATGTGGTGGTTGTCAGTGGGTTCGTGGGGTTAGGGATTTCTAAAGAGCTTAACATCCAATTTGATCTGGCAATTTTCATTATACTAGGGATCCAATATGCTCAAATTTTAGCATCAAAGTATAGAGACAACTGCCCGATGCTCTTTCTACAAGTTGTGGGTCCAAGTCTGTCAGATGTGCTAATTTGCTCAAGTTTCATTGGTTGCTGACTTCCAGGTGGCAGTTGACTTGTGAAAGGGGGAAGTTTAGGCTATTTTTAGTTGCATCACAACTGTTCATCTACCAGGAGGGGTTTCTCATGGATGGTGATGTTTTAAATTTGCCGCTATCTATTATATTTCAAAGATTCAAATGATTTCTGCTGGTTTTGCTAGGGTTTTGCATTCTTTCGGCCATGCATGACATCAGGTAGCTCAGGAATTTGATGCTTAGGACATTTGTGGGTGGGGAAGTTGATGGAGATGACTGTTGGCCAGTGTTTTAGGGTACTGTGCCATGTTTTCACACAAGAAGATGCTACAAAGAGTTGGCACCACCTTTTGAATGGTACTGTTACCCAGGGAAATATGATCAGATTGTGAGCCTTCATGGCTTAGTGGAGTTGTAGGTGGGTAGTTGATTCAACATTGATGTGTCTGCAAGTGATCTCAGTATTGGATGGATGCACATAAGAAATATTTGATCTGATTGCCGATGTTCTCAGAGATTTTGATGATTAGTCATCAGTGTACCTAGGGTTTGATATTGTATTGCTATACATATGTGGCCCTAGTTAGGTTAGTTTTGGCTCCTGCCTGTGAGAAGGTGAGATGTATATAATGTTTTTAGAGAGCTTTAGAGCTCAGAATTGACTTTTTGTAAAAGAAGAGTTGGGCAATTGTAAAGACAAAATATATCTTTTTTTAGAAATCTATCTATGGTATTCTTCTTGCCCTCTAGTTTTCTATAGTTGTAAATTCCCATTGATAATCTAGATATTGAAGATATTTTGTGACATTTCTCATGTCCCTATGCCTTCTTGTGTGGGTTATCTCTTAATGAATTTAGTATTTACATGCTTCTTAGTGATATCTTAGGGTTCTCAATCCCTCTTTCTTTCTGCAATTATGTGTATTATTGTGGGTGATTTGATGTGAATGCTTTTGTGGGTATACTAAAACCCTTTAAGAATCTTGCCTTATTCCTATACCTAGTTTTAGAGGTGAATGTCTATTCCCAGGTCATAGATTGTTGTCTAACTCCAAAGAGTGTTATTGTTTGTGGAAGAATCTCTCTCTTTCCCTAAATATCCTCTTTATTTGTAGACACTTCTATGAAGTACTTATGCAAACCTATTTAGTGAGCTATGATCTCCTAGACCTAAGTCTATTCATTGATTTCATCTTTTATATTGTAATTTATATCCATAATTTTAGTGTATCACCTAGTAGGTAGTTTTCTTTCAGTCATTTCCCTTCCAAGCATTCCTTCTATCCCTTTCCCTCAAAAGTTTTACTTTTCATGTCAAGAAGAAAATTAAGGTGATTATCCAAGAGGAACCAACCTAGAACCCAGAGGTCTCATCTCAGTTAGCATAGGTCCCACAAGCTAGAGATGATTCCCATGTTATACTAGGTTATCAAGACTATGAGAGCTTGAAACAAGGGTGCAAAGTTAGTGTATAACAATTCTGGCATGCCCGGTGGGACAAGAAGTTCATTGTTTGAAGATTATGTTATCTCTGATATATAGATTGCATAATACAAACTTTTAGAAGTGTTCAATCAAGTATATTTGGTGACTCCACTGATTTCAAAGGTCCAGACCAAGCTTGTTCAAAGTTTATGAGAAAGATTGAGACTAGCAGCTGAAAGCCTACTCAATTTTCAGAGTTTCCCTCAAAAGGAAGTTGTTGGTGTCTGAAAACTCTTATGCACAAATGGCTACCAATATGCCTTGAGACTAATGTTAGGACTAATTAAATCCAAAAGTGAAAGCTCTGCAAGGCAACTGGACCAACTATAGGGCCTTAATATGCCCTCTTCTACTTCTGGCTATACAAAACCAAGGTAGGTGCACCTAATCCAGATAAAATTGAAACTCACTACACACCCTATACTTCTAGATTTAAATAGTAGATCATAGTAAAGGATTGCTAAACACTAACTAGGTATTCATTGAATCAACTCTACTATGCAAGATAAAATGGTCTTGTGACCTCAAAACTATGAGGGATTGTAGGGTTGGAAATATTAAATATAATTTGGTTTCCTACAGGATGCAGTCAACCATGCAACACTTTGCATCAACACAGGGATACTAACTTAAGATCAGTGCCTTATCCATTGGGCATCACACCTAAAGTGAACCTAAAACACAAGGACAACTACTAGATTCATCTGAGAATCCAAGCCATAAACATAGTTAAACATCTCTTACACTACTTACAAGTACCCTTACTAATTGGACCAACTCAACCTATGCTTCACTCAGAGACTTTTAACCTAATTCTAAACCAAGGCTGAGAGATGAAACATATGCATAAGCAACCAAATGCAGTGAGACAAAAAACTTAGAATTCATTAAGAGAAACTAAAGGAGAGATCCAAGACTGAGAAACTGTATTGAGTATGTGGATTCAAATCCCTACATTACAAGTTAATTCAAAAAATACCATAGATAATATGCAAAAGATACCTGAGGTTTTTCCCAAAATGTTGATACAACCACTGGAACTGACAAAAAATTTAGAACCCCTTAAAATGATTACAAAATTCACTTTATACCAGGGTTACAATGCAAGCACGATCATTTCAAATTCAAAATTTCAAAATCACCTAACCCCACCGAGAAATTAAACACAGGCATGACAAGGGGTTAAGCCATAGCATCAAGCTCAAATAGTCAAATCAACCAGCTGCAAACACTTCTCAAGCCAATATTTTAATCATTCCTCATGGTGCAAATCCGTCTGCAATCAACCATCAAGCACCCTGGACCACACTGCAAATCGCTTCTCACCAAATAGGGTCTTTTCTGCATTCAATTCCATAAAATGGTACCAAAAATTCAAACTCAAACTGCAATGGTCACCATGCAATCTAGCGGGCTTGTGCTTTTTTAACAATTTTCCCCTAGTTGTGTAGCTCCATGATCACAAATCTAACTACCACAGGAAACGGGCCCCAAAATTATGCTTGGTTGTATGATCGTATAACCCAGAAATGGGTTATGCGAACATGCGACAACCCACTATCCTCCTACCTTCTACATAACATTGGCACCAGACCGTTGTGACAATAGGATTTTTCACATGTTTGCAAGCTGGGAAACTAGCATATGTGAACATGCGACAAGCCACAAACATGCAACCTACTGATAGTTAAAACACCGCTAAGATACCCCACCTAGGCCCATGTTCAACCCCTAACATCCCGCCAGCATGGACCAACCAGAGATCACCATGACCTTACCTACCAATGGGACCACCAACAAATATAGATGGGCCCCAAGGACACGTGGTGCCCTGTCACATGATCACATAGCCCAAAAATGGGCTATGTGAACATGTGACCACCCGCAGACCGCAGTTGCCACCGCATGGAGATAACACCACCTCCCACCGGCCAATAGAACACCGCCACCACATCCAATAGATGCCCCATAACCTACTGATTGAATAGCCAAAAATTGGGCTATGTGACCATGTGACAGCCAATTGCAGGCTACCACATGACCACCTTAGACCACCAAACATCAACCAGCACCACTTTGTCGATCGGCCCCAGGGACACAATGCAAGCGGTCGCATGATCACATAGCCAAAAACTAGGCTATGTGACCATGTGACAGCCAATCATAGGCTGCCACATGACCACCTCTAACAGTGGGCCCATAATGAACACACCCATTGGTAACCAATCAGAACATAGCATAGAGACCACTGACCCATCCATAAATAGGCCCTCAAAATTGAATGGTGGGTGCATGATTGCATGGGCTTGAAACCTCCCATGAGATCATGCACCAACCATAGGATCTCCTACATCACCCCCGCGTACACCATATTACCACCTCTCACCAGGCCCCAATGACACATGTCGACCAGTCGCATGATCACATGGCCAAAGAATGGGCTATGCGATCATGCGACAACCAACCAAAGGCCCCCACATCACCACCTCTGATAGTGGGCCCACCAAAAAACTACCAAGAATTTAGTGACTATGTGACTAACCATTTTTCAAGTCATGAGATGTCAGCCGCTAACTGCTAGGAATGAAGAGATTGCACGACTAAAGAGAAATAGACCACCCACCAAGTCACTGAGTGCTAAGTGAATAACTGCCAGAAACCAGTGAATAGGAGATAACCACAAGTCACCAAGTCGCGAAATGAAGACATAACCGCCAACCAAGATGAACAATAGGAAGAACCAGACCTACACGGATAGGTGGCAACCAGTCACATGATCACATGTCAGAGAAGTCTGACAAGTGGCCATGTGATAACCAATTAGAGAAGAGCCTTTGAAAACTTGGGCCCACCACCCATCGCACTTGCGTAGTTAGGGAACAACCAACAAACAAGAAACTGTGAGGTCAAAAACACATAGGGTTTTTGACACAGTGGAAGACCAAAAACAATAGAGTTTTCGATGCCAAAGGATAAGCGCACAAAAGCAGGAAGCACAGGGTCAAAAACAATGAAGGCCAAAAACACACAGACTGAAAACATCATGGACTTTCAAAAACATTGTGGGTTTTCAACACTGTGGCAGAATTTGACAATATTTCTAGCAAACTTTAGAATTTGAATATCTTTCTAGGTTTGGAAAATCATGAAATGTGATTTGGACTAAAGCAAGGTCACAAATGAAACACACAGGGAAAGACATGCACAACATGAAACACTAAGGATCTTCAATGCACATCAAAACTGTGACTGCAGGTCAAGCAGGGCAACCTCAAAATTTGCAGAGAAAAGGTCATTTTAAAGGATTTTGCAATGACCAAAAAAATGGCCTAACAAAAGTCACAAAGGCAGGTCAACTCAAAGAACATCCCTTGCAAGGAGAGTTTAATCAACACCACCAGATACCTAAGAAAGGAGACCTTTTCCCTTTCATTCTAGAATAAGAGGTAGATCTCTAACCAGAGATCTAGAGGAGGATTCACATCCAACATCAAATACAGCTCACATAGTTGTCAATCTTTAGATTCCAACTCCTGCAATGGCTAGATAGTTTGCCTTTACACCATTCAACTAAGGGATTCCATTAGCCTTTTCTCAACATCACGATGTCCCCTTGGTGGCACTTAAGAGTATACCTGATTTCATAGGTGAAGGGAAGACAACTACTTTTGAACACATAAGAGATGTGACCACCATCTATAGCATACACAACATTACTCAAGAAGATGTGGCCACAAAATTATTAGCAGCCTCTCTAAAAGGTAAGGCTCTTGAATGGTTTAGAACTCTAACTTTTGGTTCCATTACTTCATGAGATGAGTTAGGGGATGCATTGAGTAAGCATTTTGAGGATAAATCAGATAACTTGTCTCTAGTTGAGCAGTTAACAACCATTAAGAGAGACCCTCAAGAACAAATGATAGATTACAATAGTAGATTCCTCAAAACATGGAATAGAATTCCAATATTAGTAAGGCCATCAGCTGACCATGCTTTCCTATATTATTTGCAAAGATTGAATGGTCAAAATCCTATCATGATCCAGTCTATGGGTGGTACTTCCTTGCACCAAGCTTTTGACATAGCTATCAAGGCCAAGAATTGTTTAATCCAAGTAGGCATGATTGCTTAAAGGCCACCAATGCCCATTTTTCCTAGCCTTCAACCCATTACACCTGCACAAGTACCCCCATTTACCCCTATTCCCACCATATTAGCACCTCAGGCTAGTACTAGTGGCTAGGAGCCAACAGCTAGTTTCTCTCAAGAGTTACAAGAGATAAAGAATAGCCAATAGAGTAGTTAGAAAGAGATGGAAAACTTGTTACAAACCTTGACTAAAGAGGTCACAAATCTAAAGAAATAAGGTCAAAGAATCAGACCACAAGGCCAGGGTCCTAATCAGCAATATCAAAATCAAGGACAACCTTATCAACAAAATAGGCCACCATACCAAGGAGGGTATCAAGGAAAAAGGCAAAGTTTTAATCAGAGACCATTCCAACCATATAACCCTACACCTCTAAATTCTGCAAATCCAGTGAGGGATATGGTTCCTAGTCAAAACAATATGGCTATGGATAATGAATGGTGTTTTCCTTGTAATCAGCCTCACAATCAGGCTACATGTTCAAATGGATGGATGAACCAAGATCTAATGGTTCAAAATGCCTCTGAAGCTCAATTAGAGGCTTCATCTAGTGGGTCAGTTCCTCAACAAGAATCACAAGAGCATGAGACTACTCTCTTTAATTGGGAGAAACAAGACTTTAATATAATCAATGATGAAGTTTCTTTTGTTGCCTATACAAGATAAAAAATGAGAGCTCGAGACATGGAGAGAGAAGATTCCAATGCCAAGGCCACTACATCTATAGAGCCACTACAACAAGCTAATCCCATCATACCTAAAGAGGTTCCTGTCATCACAAGAAAAGAAGGCCAACATTCCAAAGAAGTGCAGCCCATCATAGTGAAAGCACAACAAAGAGTACACACTGTGACACCTTTCAATATTGTAGACAACATGAAGAAGGTGAATGTCACCATGTCTATGTGGGACTCTTTAGCTCTTCCATGACAACCTAAAATTTTGAAGAAGGCTATGACGGAGGTGGCAACTCCTAAACCTACAAAAGAAGCTACAAAGCTAGTGTTGGTTAACACTGATCAAGAAAAGGAGGCCCCAAGTAGCAAACCCAAGGCCAATACCACTCAAGGTAGGAACTCAAAGCCACCTCCCTTTTATGTATCTCTAATTATTATAAAATCTTTAGTGCATAATTGTATGGTAGATAGTGGAGTTACTAGCACTGTAATGCCCAAGAAAGTAGCTGACCAATTAGGACTAAAATATGAACCCTTCCAAAAGAAAGTCACACAACTTGATGGATACTCATTCAATACTATAGGTGTGGCTAAGGATACCAGTTTAATGTTGTCACTAGGGATTGCACCCATGATGGCTAAGTATAAAACCTATCAATCCCATGAAACATGGGAATACTCTCAGGATATGGGACTACTTCACTAAGAATAAACCTTTGGATTAAGGGCTGGTTTCCCCATTTGTATTACCTGAACTATACTGACTTTGAAGGGAAAGGGATAGAGATTACAATAAACTAAAATAACTAAAATTAAAACTTAGGTGATTCACCAAACTGGATAGATCCACAAACTGAAAATCAAACCCAAAATGTAACCCAGTACATAGCACGAACACCACAACTCTTCCAAATCTAATTTTCCCCTTAGAAAAACAATCAAGTGCTGACTGTAAATGAGAAGGAAAGACAATTTTCACAACTCAACACAAATAGATGCACACATATTTGAAAAAATTCAAAGAAAATCAATTCTTGCAAAATAATCAAATGAACATAACATAATGCAAATGATTAAATTCAATCACAATACATAACACTAAGTTCATCAAACCAACTCACAAAGCTGTAGAAAAGAAGGGAAATTTGCTATTAACTGGAATAAAAGGAGTCACAATATCAGATTGCTTCTCAAAGAGCTACAACATTCACCTCATGAGAATGAGGGAAGGAAGAACTAGCCTTCTATCACCTAAGTGAGAGGCATATATAGGAAATCTAGAGAATCTTCCATCAAGTCCACTACCTTGCTAAGAATAGAAAAGCCAACCATTAGGACCATGATCCCATCACTCTAAAATCTAGATGCCCAGTTCTCGAGAATCTAGGGGGACAGAAAAAATGGGGACCCTAAAAATGGGTGGTCAAAAGAAGACTATTCCACCACTAAGTCATGCAAAATAAATGATATTCTGACAAGGCTTATAAAAGACCATGTCAGAATATCTTACAATGAGGATCTTGCATTGACTTATCATAATTAAAGAATATTCCCCCCCCTAAGTGGATTTTAAATATATTTCAAGATATTCTCAACTCAAAAATTGAGGAAAATATCTAAAATATTTACATCTTATACATATCCACATTACAAGAATATACTCAAACATAATAGCCCCCCCCATGCTAAGATACATGATTGCAATATAACACTTAGTCAACATTGACTAGCATGCTTGGGCACAAAATGGCACCAAAAAATTAATATAATTATCTCCAAGGAAATAACTATATTAATGGCCCTATATAAAAATAAACTCATGCCCGTGAAAACTTAGCCAGGGGAGAGTTAATAATCCTCAACCCTAGGAGAGGGGAGGACATATTAATTCAACATTTGATAAAAATCATTCTTGCAAAAGGCTAGAAGCTACTGGCACTGAGACTCCACCTAGAAAAATGGCAAGTTGCTATTCTCTACTGGCACCTTCCAGATTGGATCTCGAGCTCTGTTTGGGAACATCAAACCCCTCTGGTTTTAGAAATAGAAAAATCTCCTTTGGAAATTGTAAAATGAGGTAGGAACTTGTTCATTCAAATTGAGTCTTCATTTCATTATTGTATCTTTTTGAGGGTTGTATCTAGAAATTAGAGCATTGAAATCTTTAACCTTTTTGCATTTGTTCTACATTTGAATATGAATGTATTCTCTATTTTCTTATTTCATGGTGACTGTGGTATTCTATTTTTGTTTGAAAGCCCAATAATGCTAAGCGAGGGCACCATTTTTATTGTGTTATCTCTATCATGGCATTATCATGAACATGAAAGTTGTATTCACTGTTATTGCAACATGGTATCTCTATTTGAAGATGGCACTTTTACTTGTTCTATTACTCACTGAGAGATCACATTTGTTCGCATTTCTATTTGAGCTAGGGCATGGGCCTATCACTGTTATTCAATGTATCATTATACTGTGCTCTACAATTGTATTGCTGCAATCTAGGGTAATGCTATATTGTATCTCATTTGATTCTTGTTATCCTTACTCTATGTTATCGAGGGCACGGATTAGATATGCTTCTCCTCATTGCAATCAGGTGCGGCCTTTGATGGCACTATTGCATTTTTCCATTTGAGAGCTAGGGCATGGGCCTATCACTGTCTCTTGTACTTGCCACCCATTGCTCGATCTTTATGCTGTAGCTATGGCCTGCCAACAATGGTATTAGGTTTGTCAAATTTGGCAAAGCCGCTATTGCTATTGCATGTACAGGCCCGTGGTTAAAAACTTGGTATTTTCTCACCATTTGACTTTTAGGATGCCTGAGATTGGGGCTTGTATTGCACTTGTAGGGCATCGTGGATTGGCATAGACCCTTGTATTCACCTTTTGCATTGATAATGTTTGATGCTCATAGATGGCTGTTGTATTGCCACAGCCTTGATACCTACTATTGATTATATGTTAAGCCAGCAAGCTCAATCAGCTAGGGCATCATGAATATGAATGTTGAGCAAGGGCACACCATGCTCGTATTATTGCTCTTGTGTTCTCTATTTCATCTTGATTAATACCAATTAGGGGATCATGTATATGAATGTTGGTGCATTTTATTGATGATGCTTGTGTCTCAGACCATATTGCTATAGTATTGCTGAAGAATTGATGACATTATGGGGTGTGTTTGATGGCATGACACTGGCTAGAGACATGTCCTCGAGGGCATCATTACTTTGAATTTTCTATTAAATTTTGAGCACCCAAGAACCTAGTTACTGTTGATATATAGCTCCCTATAGCATACCACCATTTCATATTGTTTGATCACTTGTCACTCTTAAAGTTAAGCTCTCTTTGGAAACCAAGGCATGATGTGTGTATTGAATATTCTGTCGCACCTATTCTAAACATGTGGATTGTGTACCCTTAGCATGTTGATGGTGTATGCCATGTGAACACCTAGGCAATAGAGTTCCCTTATCTCCTTCATAGATATGTGTACTCTACCATTAGCTCTGATCAAAACTTGATGCCATGTTTCCCTCTATAATGCCAGTGCTCTATTCTGACCATGCTTCACATGATATGGCTTTATGGTTCTCACTAATATTACCATCCACTAAATGTCACTATATGATTAGTGTCTCTCCTTGAGATGGTTAGGTTTGCCAGAAACTCTTTGGGAATAGAGCTTCTGACAACCCTCACCAGTTTAGTGTAGGGTACTAGGAGAATCAATACTGATCATGGGTGTTCTTGGCCTATGATGTGGTCTCTCTCCAGGAAATTTGAGATCCTCTGAATAGAGCCCACATCAGAGGGCATCATCATTCATCTAGATCCCGGTATTCTACTATTTGTTATGAATCAGCTTCTTCTATCTCTGCACATGGAACAAACACATTAGTAAAAACAATGGCATTTCTTTTATTTCTAGGGGCTCCTTGATGCACATGCCCTGAGCATAGCCCATGCTAGAGGTGCATGACTAAGTACATGTATGCATGTTTATAGATGTTGTGGCACCATGCATTGCTTAGATCTATTGGATCTAACTCCTTTTCTTCTCTATCTGTAGGTTCAAGATCATAGCACCCCGGGCACACAGAAGACCAACTCACTACCAAGCAATGTTTGGTACCCCTGCATCTAGCTCCATTAATTTATGTATACTTGCACTCATTTATGCAATTCTTGCATTTTATATGCTCATGGCATGTGTGAGCTCATATGAATGTTTTCTCTTTTTAGTTTTATCTTTTCTATACAACATATTCAGGATATGACATGTAATCTCAGATGCAGTTATTTATCTTTCCTTTTCATGTACTTGCAATAAATGAACACAAATCTTAATCCAGATCACATAATAATGAAAACTAGGGTACATAGCACATCGAGTAATTAGTTTTCCAAAATGTGCAAAAATATGTCAACATTCTGGCTACCTCTATGGAGTGCTTGTGTGCTAAGCAATTGACCAGCTGCCTGATTGATCCATTGGGCAATAGAGTTCATAAGCATGTAACTGAACCTAGCTCCCGACCAAAACAACCTCCTTCCCAACAAAACTAAAACAATTGCCTGGTAACCACTCAGGCTTATTGCTAACTGAAACAACTGAACAACTGAACAACTAAACTAGAAACAAGCTTGTGCTAGGCACTTAGGGGAAACAGGAAACAAAGCTTCTACCCTACCCTATTCTAACCAATCACAGCAAAATGGTCAAACAAATCCATAAATAGATTCTTAAAATAGCTTCCCATTCTTCTCAAAACATTTTACTTTTCACACTTAATGCCAATAGGGAGAATATGAAATAAAAAAATGCACTAAACTACCTGGCATATCAAGTTTTGAAACTTGTAGTCTAGGCAACTCACCTCAAATAGATCATAAGTGCTACCTTCCTAGGGAGGCTGATAAATCTAAATGAGCTCATGGTCACTAATGAATGGACTCTTGACATCACCCTCCATCAAATCACTATGTGTAAATGCCTTGATTAACCCCATCTGAGCCAAGTATCTGATAGGAAAACCCCTGGAGAGTATAAAACCAGACCTCTCCTATTGTTCATTTTGCACCTTACAAACTTCTTCAGCATGTTGATTAGAACTCTGCCCCTCCATGATAGTTTGCCATAACAATTCTTCCTCTCTAGTTAAAGGGTCATCCTCTTCATTAGTGAGAACATCCAACAACTCATCAAATCCATCAAACTACATCAGGTCTTTAGCAACTACAGGTCCCATCTCATAATCAAGGAAACATGAATTTTGAGATTCATCATCCACTTTATTGCAAATAGGCCCATATTCAATTACTGGTACACCATTAGCTTCTTGAAATGAAAGGACTTCCTTAGGGACACACATATTATATATTTTAGCTAGATGAGGAACACAAACAAAAGCTAACCAGAAAGCATCTATCATAGAATCAAAATCATCCTGTTGTTCTAAGCTAGCAACAACCAAATCTTATTTCTTATCATGACTAGGTGGCTCTATTAATGGGTCTTGAACTATCTCATATGGTTCAATATATGAAGGCATCTCTTCAAACAAATCAGCTAGACTCTCACCTTCATTTTCTTCCTAATCACTATCTAGCTACTCTAATCCATCATTACATGATAAATCTATTTGTTCCTCAACTTCATCATAAAAAAGTACATTCAAAGGATAAGATTCATTCTCTTTCTAGTTTCTTGAAATGCTAGGAGGTATAGGGATCTCTTCAGGAATTGGCTCATGGAGCTTAATCTGCTATAGGATAAGTTCACCATCATATAGGAAGTCAAACATTATAGGTGTTTCCTCTATAGGAGTGGAATGAAGTGGCTGAAAATCTGAGATAGGGTCATGAATAGGCTCTAAACATGCATGGGGATCAGGGTCCTATTGACTAAGATTCTAAAATGAAGGAGAAAACCTAAAGCTTGGAATTTCAATAGGAGTGCTAGTGGACTTACTAGGTAAGAAACTAGGAATTTGAACCTTGTCAGTCTCCTGTCTAGTCTGCAAAGCTTCTAGGTTCTCCTCAGTAGCATGAGGTGTCTTGTTCTGGATCTATGAGATTTCTTGTATAGGGGCAGCAAAAATTTCTTGATTTCCTTGCTTTGATACTTGAGCCAATAGATCCTCAATCAATTTATCTTTCTTTGCAATCTACCTTCTAAAGTCCTCCTCCTTGGATCTTGTGTTGGCTACAACAAGAGTATAAGTTGAAATGTCATTAGGTGAAGAAATCACCCCACAAAAGTCCTCCTCCTAAAAGGTCACCAATGCCATGTCAGGAGGTTGAACCTCATTTGTGGTGGCAACAGGACATTGTTGGCCTGGTCCTTGAACCATCTCCCATCGCATGGTGTTTTGAGCTACAAGAACCAACTCCCTAGAGATACCAGGAGTCTTAGGATTGTAAGGCTGGCTAGTCTTTTGGTTGTGACTTATTTGATTTTGCTGGCCTTGCTGGTATTGGGGCCTATTTTTTTATAATGGTTTTGATAAGGCAGCTAGTAAGGCTACTGATAAACTTGTTGGAGGCACTATGGGTAGTGCTGGTAAGGTTGTAGGGATTGGCTTGCAATCGAGCTAATAGCTTGTTGAGTAGGAACTGGGATAGGTGGGATAGATGCTAGAGCTAGAACTGATTCTAGGACAGGGTGTAACTCTGGAGGAATAGGCATTAGTGGTCTTAGAGCTATCTTCCCAGCTAGGATTAGACTACTCTCAACCCTTATGGAAAGATCATATGCTGTTGGAAGGTTATTCCCACCCAATGACTGGATCATAATAGAAATATCACTATTGAGGGCTCTCAAATAATATAGGAAAGCATGCTGGTTGGATGGCCTAATAGTAGCTGGTATTCTTTTCCATGTTCTTTGAAATCTGAAATTAAAATCCATCATGTATTCCTAGGGTGCTCTTTTGATAGTGGTTAGGTGCTTAATTAATGAAAGATGGTCTGATCTATCTTCAAATTGATTGGTCAAGGCTTCACCCAACTCATCCCAATCAGCAATAGAACCAACTGGTAAACTTCTGAACCATTGCAAAGCCTTGCCCTTAAATGAGGCTGCCAGCAATCTCATAGCAACATTATCTTGAGTGATATTATGCAGACCACAAAGAGATGCCACATCTCTTATATGTTCAATGGCTGACATTTGATCTTCTCCCATAAAGATAGGCAAACTTTTAAGGGCTGAGATGGGTATGTCATTATGTTGCTGCAAATTTAGAGGGCTACCTTGATTGAAGGCTAGAAAAGGGTGTGGTCTAGGCTGAGCCATTAGAGGGTTTGAGGGAGCTTGAAATACTGGAGCTTGAGTTACTAAACATGGGTAGATTTCTCATGATATGGGGGGTGATAGGGAGAATATGAATTAGGAATTGACATGCTTGCTCATCCAATGAGCTAGTAAAAGATATTTTCTAGAACTTTCAGCACTTGAACTGCTTAAACTAGTAGATTTCACTTAGAGTCACCATGGTGCTAGAGAAAAAACCACCTCTAAAAAGGCCAATTGCACTAAGATCACACCAAAATCTCAGTGAATGATGGGAAACAAGGTCCCATCAGGCATGCCAAAAACTATTGTCACTAGGGATTGCACCCGTGATGGCTAAATATAAATCCTAGCAATCCCGTGAAACATGGGAATACTCTTAGGATGTGGGACTGCTTCACTGAGAATAAACCTCTGGATTAAGGGCTAGCTTCCTTGTTTGTATCACCTCAACTGTACTGACTTTGAAGGGAAAGGGATAGAGATTGCATAAAACTCAAATAACTAAAATTTAAACTTAGGGGATTCACCAAACTAGATAGATCCACAAACTAAAAATCAAACCCATAATGTAACCCGGTACATAACATGAACACCGTAACTCTTCCAAATCTGATTTTCCCCTTAGAAAAACAATCCGGTGCTGATTGTAAATGAGAAGGAAAGATAATTTTCACAACTCAACACAAATAGATGCACAGATATTTGAAAAACTTCAAAGAAAATCAATGCTTGCAAAACAATCAAATGAACATAACATCATGCAAAGGATTAAATTCAATCACAATACATAACACTAAGTTCATCAAACCAACTCACAAAGCTATAGAAAAGAATGACAATTTTCTATTAACTAGAATAAAAAGAGTCACAATATCAGATTGCTTCTGAAAGAGATACAACATTCACCTTGTGAGAATGAGGGAAGGAAGAACTAGCCTTCTATCACCTAAGTCAGAGGCATTTATAGTAAATCTAGAGAATCTGCCATCAAGTCCACTACCTTGCTAAGAATAGAAAAGCTAGCCATTAGGACCATGATCCCATCACTCTGAAATTTGGATGCCCAATTCCCGAGAATCTAGGGGGAGGGAAAAAATGGGGACCCAAAAAATGGGTGGTCAAAAGAAGACTATTCCACCACTAAGTCATGCAAAATAAATGATATTCTGATGAGGCTTATAAAACGGCATGTCAAAATATCTTACAATGAGGCTCTCGCATTGACTTATCATAATTAAAAAATATTCCCCCCCTAAGGGGATTTTAAATATATTTTGAGATATTCTCAACTCAAAATTTGAGGAAAATATCTAAAATATTTACATCTTATACATATCCACATTACAAAAATATACTCAAACATAATAGCCCCCCCATGCTAAGGTACATGATTGCAATATAACACTTAGTCAACATTGACTAGCATGCTTGGGCACACAATGGCATAAAAAATTTAATATAATTACCTCTAAGGAGATAACTATATTAATGGCCCTATATAAAAATAAACTCATGCCCATGAAAAATTAGCAAAGGGAGAGTTAATAATTCTCAACCCTAGGAGAGGGGAGGACATATTAATTGAACATTTGATAAAAATCATTCTTGCAAAAGGCCAGAAGCTGCTGGCACTGAGACTCCACCCAGACAAATGGAAAGTTACTATTCTCTACTGGCACCTTCTAGATTGGATCTCAAGCTCTGTTTGGAAACATCAAACCATTTTGGTTTTATAAATAGAAAAAGCTCCTTTGGAAACTATAAAATGAGGTAGGCACTTGTTCATTCACATTTAGTCTTCATTTCATTATTGTATCTTTTTGAGGCTTGTATCTGGAAACTAGGGCATCAAAATCTTTAACCTTTTTACATTTGTTCTACATTTGAATATGAATGCATTCTCTATTTGCTTATTTCATGGTGACTGTGGTATTGTATTTTTGTTTGAAAGCCCAATAATGCTAAGCGAGGGCACCATTTTTATTGTGTTATCTCTATCATGGCATTATCATGAACGTGAAAGTTGTATTCACTATTATTGCAATATGGTATCTCTGATTGAAGATGGCACTTTTACTTGTTCTGTTACTCATTGAGAGATCACATTTGTTCACATTTATGTTTGAGCTAGGGTAGGGGCCTATCACTGTTATTCAATGTATCATTGTACTGTGCTATGCAATTGTATTGCTGCAATCCAGGGTACTGCTATTTTATATCTCATTTGATTCCCATTATCCTTACTCTATATTATCGAGCACATGAATTAGATATGCTTCTCGTCATTGCAATTAGGTGTGGCCTCTGATGGCACTATTGCATTTTTCCATTTGAGAGCTAGGGCATGGGCCTATCATTGTTGCTTGTACTTGCCACCCATTGCTCAATATTTATGCTGTAGCTATGGCCTACCAACAATGCTATTGGGTTTGTTGAATTTGGTAAAGCCACTATTGTTGTTGCATGTACATGCCTATAGTTAAAAACTTGGTATTTTCTCTCCATTTGAGTTTTAGGATGCCCGATATTGGGGCTTATATTGCACTTGTAGGGCATAATGGATCGACATAGACCCTCATATATGCCTTTTTCATTCATAATGTTTGATGCTCGTAGATGGCTATTGTATTGCCACGGCCTTGATACCTACTGTTGATTATATGTGAAGCCCGCAAGCTCAATGAGCTAGGGCATCATGAATATGAATGTTGAGCAAGGGCACACCATGCTCATATTATTGCTCTTGTGTTCTCTATTTCGTCTTTCTTAATGCCAATTAGGGGATCATGTATATGAATGTTGGTGCATTTTATTGATGATGCTTGTGTCTTAGATCATATTGTTGTAGTATTGCTAAAGCATTGATGACATTATGGGGTGTGGTTAATGGCATGGTATGGGCTGGAGACCTGTCCATGAGGGCATCATTACTTTGAATTTTTTGTTAAATTTTGAGGGCCTACGAACCTAGTTACTATTGATATATAGCTCCCTGTAGCATACCACCATTGCATATTGTTTGATCACTTGTCACTCTTAAAGTTAAGCTCTGTTTGGAAACTGAGGCATCATGTGTGTACTGAATATACTGGTGCACCTATTCTGAACATGTGGATTGTGTGCCCTCAGCATGTTGATGGTGTATGGCATGTGAACACCTGTGCAAGAAAGTGCCCTTATCTCCTTCATAGATCTGTCTACTTTACCATTAGCTCTATTCAAAACTTGATGCCATGTTGCCCTTTGTAATGCCAGTGCTCTATTCTGACCATTCTTCACATGATATGGCTTTATGGTTCTCACTGATACTGCCATCCATTGAATGTCACTATATGATTAGTGCCTCTCCTTGATATGGTTAGGGTTTCCAGAAACTCTTTGGGAATAGAGCTTTTGACAACCCTGACCAGTTCAGTGTAGGGTACTAGGAGACTCAATACCGATCATGGGTGTTCTTGGCCTGTGATGTGGTCTCTCTCCAAGAAATTTGAGATCCTCCTGATAGAGCCCACATCACAGGGCCTCATCATTCATATAGATCCTAGTATTCTACTATTTGTTATGAATCAACTTCTTCTATCTTTGCACATGGAACAAACACATTAGTAAAAACAATGGTATTTCTTTTATTTCCAGGGGCTCCTTGATGCACATGCCTTGAGCACAGACCGTGCCAGAGGTGCATGACTGAGTAAATGCATGCATGTTTATAGATGTTGTGGCACCACTCATTGCTTAGATCCATTGGATCTAACTCCTTTTCTTCTCTCTTTGCAGGTTTAGGATCACAGGAGCACCCCGGGCACATAGTAGGCCAACTCACTACCAGGCAATGTCTAGTACCCCTGCATCTAGGTCCATTAATTTATGTATACATGCACTCATTTATGCAATTCTTGCATTTTCTATGCTCATGGAATGTGTGAGCTCATATGAATGTTTTCTCTTTTTAGTTCTCTCTTTTCTGTACAACATATTTAGGATATGACATGTAATCTCAGATGTAGTTATTTATCTTTCCTTTTCATGTACTTGCAATAAATGAACACAAATCTTAATCCTGATCACATAATAATGAAAACTAGGGTACATAGCACATCTAGTAATTAGTTTTCCAAAATGTGCAAAAATATGGCAACATTTAATCCTACATGCTAGTCCTAATTTCTCCATCCTGTTTGATATATATATATATATATATATATATATATATATATATATATATATATATATATATATATATATATATATATATATATATATATATATATATATATATATATATATATATATATATATATATATATATATATATATATATATATATATATATATATATATATATATATATATATATATATATATATATATATATATATATATATATATATATATATATATATATATATATATATATATATATATATATATATATATATATATATATATATATATATATATATATCATAGATGTCCCTGCTTTATTTGCCATATGTTTGTCAAGGGAGTTTACAGCTAAGATAGGAGGCTACCTATCTTCTGATTGGTCTCACATGCTATTTCATACAAAGTATGGGACCAAGGTCACCATCAAGTCAGAACCATTAGCAGCACACCATATAGAACCATATGTGTACAATACCATCAATGTAAATTGCCCTATATTTGATGATAGTGACTTCCAAACCATTAGTGAAGCAAGCACAAAGATAGAGAATATCCCTAATATTCTTCTAGATGAAAGAGCTTCAGAGGCCCAAGAAAATCTTATTTGGGATTTTGGGTTGGGAATTTATTTGACACAAGAAAGTGTAGCCATAGAACCAAGCCTTTTCAAAGAAGACATGGTTTGGGAACTATTTTTTGATGGATTCAGAGGATCAGAGCAATTAGGTTTGGGAACTATTTTTTGATGGAGCTAGAAGTAGACATGGTTTTGGTGGTGGTGCTATGCTAGTGTCCCCAAAAGGAGAAAGGTATTATACTACCTTTAGATTCAGTTTCTCCTACACTAGCAATACTGTAGAATATGAAAGTCTAGTCAATGGACTAGAGTGGGCTAGAAAAAGAGGGCTTAAGGCCTTAAAAGTTTATGGTGACAGTGAGTTAGTTGTTATCCAAGTAAGAGGGATAAGTGCAACTAAAAATGACACTTTGAAAGCATACAAACATATATTTTGGGATGCAATTGAAGATTTTTGTGCTTTCAACATTGTTGCTATCCCTAGCAAGCTAAATCAAATTGCAGATAGGTTAGCTACTGTTGGATCTCAGTATGACATTCCAAATAGCATTTCAAAAGAAATAAATGAATAGCATATCAAAGTGATTTTCAGACCTTCTATTCCTGATAATGATGTCAATTGGCAAGTGTTTGACAATGATGAACAAATTCTACAATTCTTGTTTGAAGAAGATGTTTTTTCAAAGCATCATCAAGATAGGTTATCACAAAATTATGGTGATCAAGTGATACAACTTAAGTCTAATAATATTCCTAGAGGTATTGTCACCTTAGAGACTACCTTCAACAAGGATGATGAAGTCAAGAAAAATAAAGCTGGTGTGGTAGTCCAACAAGAATATTGTGTTGAATTAGAGTTGGAACTAGGTAAGAGCTTACAATTTGGAAAAGTGAACATTGAATTGGAGAAGCAAGCTTACACACAACTTTTCAAAGAATTCAGTGATATTTTTGCATGGCAATATGAGGACCTCAAAGGTTTTAATCCTACTCTTGCTTAACACACTATTGAATTAGAGCCTAATGCCAAACCAATGAGGCAGAAACAAAGGCCTGTTAATCCCAAAATTGAGCCACTTATGCATAAAGAAGTGCTCAAATTGATAGAAAGTGGTATCATCTACCCCATCAAACATACTATTTGGGTCTCCAACCTTGTTCATATCAGGAAGAAGAATGGGGAGTTGAGGTTATGTGTTGACTTCAGGGATCTTAATAGGGCCTCTCTAAAAGACTGCGATCCATTACCCTCTATGGAGAAAATTATACAATGTGTCTTTGGATCTGAGAGATTTTCATTATTGGATGGCTATTCAGGATACAATTAGATCCTAGTAAATAAAGAAGATCAATATAAGATTGCATTTAAAACCAAGTGGGGAACCATGGCTTATTAAAAGATGCCCTTTAGTTTGTCAAATGTAGGTGCTACATTTCAAAAGGCAATGGCTATGGCCTTTAAGAGTCTCATGTACAATTTTGTGCTGATCTACTTGGATGACATAACTATCTATTCTAAGTATGCAATAGATCACATCAAACATTTGAGGAAGATCTTTGAAAGGTGTAGAGAATTTGGGATATCTCTTAATCCCAAGAAATGTGTGTTTGCAGTTCATGAAGGAAAATTGTTGGGATATGTAGTATCCAAAGAAGGAATTATAGTGGATCCTAAAAGAATTGTAGCTATTCTAGAGCTACCCCTACCACATCACAAGAAAGGTCTCCAATATTTCATAGGAAAGATTAATTTTGTTAGGAGGTTCTTGCCTAACATTGTAGATTTACTCAAGCCTTTGACAACCATGCTAAAGAAGAGTTCAACTTTCAGCTAAACTAAAGAAGGAAAAGCTAATTTCCAGGTTATCAAAGAGGCCTTAACAAAATCCCCTACTCTCCTAAACCCAAATTTTAGTAAGGATTTTATACTTTATGCTTATGGAGGTCATGATGCTATATCTGCAATGTTGACTCAAGAAAATTCAAATGGATTGGAGCATCCTATTGCTCTCTTTAGCAAAGGTTTAGAGGAGTATGAACATAGATAATCTTTTGTAGAAAAACATGTACTTTCTATGGTAAAGAGCCTTAAAAAGTTTAGATATTTGTTGACCCATAGCAAGGTACATTTGAAGCTTACTCATCCAAGTGTCAAAGAATTTTTTCTTTCCAAAGACCTTAATGAGAAAGGAGCTGGTTGGATCACCAAGGTGATGGAATATGACATAGATATCCAAACCACCAAGCTAGTTAGAGGAAGAGGTCTTTGTGAGCATTTCATAGAGGATGAAAGTTCAAAGAAATTAGAGAAAATAGATGCATCTCTGGTGGTTCATTCTATAGAAGAACAAGCCAAGGCAACAAGCTGGTTGCCTAATATGATCAATTACTTGAAGACAAGACAATGTCCTACAGGTTTGGATTCAACAAAACAAAGGTATTATAGGTTACAATCTATTCCTTTTGTGCTGATAAATGAAGTTCTTTTTAGAAAGGATCACAATGGTGTCCTTTTAAGATGCATAGATTCAAAAAGGATAGCTGATGTCCTGTTTGAGTTTCATGATGGACCTTCTGGAGGTCACTTTTCTCCTAGGACTACTTCTTTTAAAATCATGAGGGCTGGATACTATTGGCCATCTATCTTTAAGGGTAGCCATGATTATGGGAGAAAATGCATCAAATGTGCTATGTTTGTAGGAAAAGAAAGACTTGTAGCCCTACCCCTTCAGCCAGTCAGAATAGAGAAACCTTTCATGAAATGGGGTATAGAATTTATTGGCATGATCAATCCTCCATCTAGTGCAGGCAATAAATGGATAATCACTACAATAGATTATTTCACTAGATGGAAAAAAGCAATTTCTTTAAAAGAAGCAAATGAGAATGTTGTATTGAGTTTATATGATGACATAATTCAGAGATTTGGCATTCCAGATTCCATAATTTTAGATAATGCATTAGCATTCACAAGCCTCAAAGTCTTAGAGTGGGTAGTTAAGAATGGCATCTATCTAGATACCAGTTCCAATTACTACCCCCAAGGTAATGGTTTAGTAGAATCAATGAACAAGAACTTGATTAGGATAATCAAGAAGACTTTGCAGGGTAACCAAAGGGATTGGCATACCAAACTGAAGGCTAACTTGTGGTTGGATAGAATTACCCCAAAGAAGATCATTGGTAATTTTCCTTATGTGCTAGTATATGGCAGAGAAGCTAAGTTGTCTATCTCAGTTGAATTCCTAGCTCTAGACTTGGCTACTCAATATGCCTTATTTGAAGAAGGAGATCCCTTGCAGATTAGATATGCTTAGTTGATGGAATTGGAGGAGATCAGAGAAAAATCAATGCAGGATATGGAATTCCATAGATCCAAACAAAGAAAATTTTTGATAAAAGAGCCAGGATCAGAAATTTCAAAGTTGGAGATGTAGTCCTCAAGTGGGATGAGTTCAGATCCAAGCCTGGCAGACATAACAAATTTGATTCATTCTAGAGTGGACCATTTGTTATAATAGAGTGCAAGGGATCCAATGCTTTCCAGCTATCAAATCTTGAAGGAGTTTCCTCGCCAATCTCAGTCAATGGATTCCACTTGAAGCCCTACTTTGAGGTTAATCCCTCTCTATAAATTTTTGTAAATATATTTTTCCCCTACTTTCTTTCTCTATTTTCTAGGTTAGTTTCCTGCTTTTCAAGAAGTGCCTATGCACAGGTTCATCCTTCTATTTTAGTTTTGTCTCCCTGTCGAAATTTCATGCTCAGTATGACTCCATGCCCAATGAGTTAATGTCAAGGCCATTGATCAATGTCTAGCAGGCTAACATCTAGTAGAAATCACCAAAATGTTACCCTAATTTTCATATGCATGCAAATTTGGCTAAAATCTATCCCTAGGTCCCTGTTTCACCCCTGCCAATCACCCTTGAAATTTTCATGGTTTTAGGTCTTGTTTCCTGGCCTCTGCAAATTGTTTTGTTCCCTGGTCTGCAGCTAAAAGATTTGGAAAAGTAGCCATTGGAGGCAATAAACCCTAAAAAGTCCCTGTGGCCTATTCTAATTTTTCATTACCTTTTCAGGCCAATTAAATCTTTAAAATGCATGTGCTAAAAATATGACCACTTCATGTGTTAAGTCTCTAGGTTGTAGGGGGGGTCCCTTTTAATATTTCCTTCAAAGCCTAAGTCTTCCCAGCAATTATTTCCTCCTGACCTTGCCTTTTAAACTTGTGGTTGTCACATATTTACAAGGAATATCCTTTTCCCTTGCGATCATGTGACATGATGACACCTATCTTGGTGGGCCCGTTCTTCATCTTCAAAGGGTCCCAGTTCTAAAAGAATCTATAGCTGTCATGACTTTGCAAGGGTGGTGTCAGAGGTATGAGGTCTCACGATGATTGTGGATTTCCTTTCCGTGCAGTGCTTCAAAGTCAAGTGGGTGCACTACCACATTGTTCTACATGGAGGCTTCCTATTGGTCAAGAGGTGGTGACTTGTCCAATTTTTAGAGTGGGCCCGATAGACTGTGTCCCTTTTAGATCAATGGTTGGCATATAATCTCATGGGGTTTCTCTGACACATGAGATTATGCACTAATTGTCAATCTTGCTTTATTGTTGAGGCTCTAATGGTGGATCCTTTCTTGCTGATGTGCCCACGTTTGATTCGTCCATGTATTGGTGACTGGTGTTGCAGTGGGTCCATTTGTTAGAGGGTCCCGATTAAAGAAAGATCTACAGTTGGTGCATGATCAAAAGGAATATTGAAGGGCTATGAGATCATGCACCCCCTATTAGATTGGAATCTTAGTCTACCATGGGTCCTATTGTTAGAAGGGTCTGCAACGTGTCTCATTTGGCAGTTTGTGATTGGCTGGTCGGTATGCTACATGGTGGTTGTTAGTGGGTCAGTGGGGTCAAGGATTTCTAAAGAGCTTAATGTCCAATTTGATCTAGTGATTATCATTATACTGGGGATCCAAGATGCTTGACTTTTAGCATCATAGTATAGAGAAAACCATCTGATGCTCTTTCTGCAGTTTGTGGGTCCAAGTCTATCGGATGTGGTGATTTTCTCACATTTCATTGGTTGCTAACTTCCAAGTGGTAGTTGACTTGTTAGAGGGGGAAGTTTAGGCTATTTTTAGGTGCATCACAACTATTCATCTATCAGGAGGGGTTTCTCATCGATGGTGATGTTTTAAATCTTCCTCTATCCATTATATTTCAAAGATTCAAATGATTTCTACTGGTTTTGCTAGGGTTTTGCATTCTTTCAGCCATGCATGACATCGAGTAGCTCAGGAATTTAATTCTCAGGACATTTATGGGTGGGGAAGTTGATGGAGATGACTGTTGGCTAGTGTTACAAGGCACTGTGCTACATTTTCATGCCAGGAGACACTAGAAAGAGTTGGCACCACCTTTTGAATAGTACTGTTACCAAGGAAATATGATTAGATTGTGAGCCTTCATGGCTTATTAGATTTTCAAGTGGGTAGTTGAGTTGAGGTTGATGTGTCTACAGGTGATCTTAGTACCGAATGGATGCACACAAGAAAGATTTGATTTGATTGCTGATGTTCTCAGAGATTTTGATGATTAGTCATCAGTGTACCTAGGGTTTGATATTGTATTGCTATACATATGTGGCCCTAGTTAGGTTAGTTTTGGATCTTTCCTACATGTAGTTGAGATGTATATAATGTTTTTAGAGAGCTTTAGAGCTCAGAATTGACTTTTTGTAAAAGAAGAGTTGGGCAATTGTAAAGACAAAATATATCTTTTCTTAGAAATCTATCTATGGTTCTTCTTGTCTTGCCCTCTATTTTTCTATAGTTGTAAATTCCCATTGATAATCTAGATATTGAATATATGTTGTGACATTTCTCATGTCCCTACGCCTTCTTGTGTGGGTTATCTCTTAATGAATTTAGTATTTACATGCTTCTCAGTGATATCTCAGGGTTCTAGATCCCTCTTTCTTTTTGCAATTATGTGCATTATTGTGGGTGATTTGATGTGAATGCTTTTGTGGGTATACTACAACCCCTTAAGAATCTTTTCTCATTCCTATACCTAGTTGCAAAGGTAAATGTCTTTTTGTAGGTCATAGATTGTTGTCTAACTCCAAAGAGTGTTATTGTTTGCAGAAGAATCACTCTCTTTCCCTAAATATCCTCTTTATTTGTAGACCCTTCTATGAAGTACTTATGCAAACCTATTCAGTGAGTTGTGATCTCCTATACCTAAGTCTATTCATTAATTTCATCTTTTATATTGTAATTCATACCCCTAATTTCGGTGTATCACCTAGTAGGTAGTTTTCTTTTAGTCATTTCCCTTCCAAGCATTCCTTCTATCCCTTTCCCTCCAAAGTATTAATTTTCATGTCAAGAAGAAAATTAAGGTGATTATCCAAGAGGAACTAGCCTAGAACTTGGAGGTCTCATCTTAGTTAGCATAGGTCCCACAACTTGGAGATGATTCCCATGTTATACTAGGTTATCAATACTATGAGAGCTTGAAACAAGGGTGCAAACTTAGTGTATAACATTAACATCCATAAGAACATTCCTTATAGGCTCCCTTAGTGAATTCATTTACCATTATAAAAGATTTGCATTTCATTACTAATATAATTGAATTCCATTCCCCTTTTCCTTTACTTTTCATTTTACAATATAAGAGAAAGGTAAGAACATAATCTTTCATTCACATCTATATCTTCCACTTCCTATCTCATTTTCATTTCTTTTTACCTAGACATTGAATAACTACCCTTTTACAAATTGCATTAAACCTTTTCTTTTGAGACTATTTGTTTTCCAACATAGGAAAATAAGATAATATAAGATTACACTTTTCATTACAACTTTTGAACCTTCAACAAACTTTCCTTGAAAAACCTTAAAACTAATCCTCCCTGATTATATTACATTAATCTTTCAATTTCCAATAATAAATACAATTACATGTAAAATTTACATCAAATGGACTGAAGGATTACAAAGAGATCTATACATATTGCATTACAATAGTACATGATACAAATTGAGAAATATTTATCATTGCATGAAATCTGAAACACATCCAAGCCACGAACCAGGAATAGTACCTCAAAAGATATTTGTCACCCAACTATGTGAAAGTAAAAAAGTTCCACCTCCCATGCTAAGAGATAGAACCAAGATACTGACAAGGCCAGGAGAAAATATAAGGCTTTAAAAAACCAAATCTTCAATGGAAAAGAAGAGACATAGAAAAATATCATCATACTATACACATAGGTTAGGCTTCTAACCTACCATCTAGGAGAGTGTCATCACACAGCCCGCACATTGGGATCCATCCTAGCAACCATGTAATATTGATCACCCCTTTTTGAATAAGGATCAACTCTGGCATTTACCTATGGTCCTGATACTCCAACAGGTTTATGTTGACTTACATTATGTATCTTTCATTATCTTTTGAATCCCCCCTTTCCCAAGTACATTATTAATGTTATCACTTATTTACCAACTCGCCCATAGGATCATTTGACAACCACTTTGGGTTCAAAAACCTATGGTGATATACTTACCTAGGGTACCTATTCCCCTACCAATAGACAAGCCAAAGAAAATAAGATGCATTTCAAATGGCTGAATTTGCAGGTCTAGAGAATTCTCTTGTGCTCTTAGGCCCTCAGGATGAGTCGTAGCCTCATTATCTAAACATAAGGATATGTAAAGTAGTGAAACATCTTAAATAACACATTATAACACCAACAAGTTAAGATATGAGCATACATAAGTGATAAAAGTTTCAGCCCATTCATAGGAAACAAGTTATAGAAGTCACAAGCCCAAAATATGACCAAATTGAGCCCTTAGGATCCTCTAAAAGCTCATATAGAAACCCATACATGCCCACATGGAAATCTGTACATTCCTATATATAAATACACTAATGAACATATCGGTAACAATACATACTCATACCAGATTCTAAGAAAGCTCATACGACACGGTCTCAAAAACTCCCAAAATTTTCCCAAATATGAAAGTTTCATGTGTGGAGAATTTCTGGGTAAGGTTCACTAAGGTCTACCTAATTTAGGTACCTTAGTACCACTTCTATAAAATGTACTCAACACACCATAAAGCATAGAGAAAAACCATATTATCAAAGCTTACAAAATGAAAGTAAAAATCTGCATAAACATAGAAGGGAAATCTGACCGCATTTCTTCCTAATCCATCCTAACCTTAAATAAACTTTCCTAAACTTACCTAAACCATAAGTAGACCAACAAATACACCAATATTTAGTATTATAAGAAATGGAAAATTCCTATGAAGAATTTTTAAAAGAAAACTATATAAACATATTTATAAATCTTCCCATATACACATCTTCTAAAACATGGAAAATAAAACTAATATATTTATTATCATTTTAATATTTTCCCTAAATTATAAAAATAAATTATCCATAAGACACACATACACTCAGGAAAGAAAATAGATTCTTCCCGGTTCTAGACCCTACCTGGAGTCTTATGGAAAATCCTATTGAAAATTGTAGCACACTACTACAATCATTCCAACCTTTGAGAATAGAGGCTTCCCAGATTGACTTCCCTTTAGACATAATGCCTTGTTCTCAGAAAAACTCCTAAGAGACCTCACAAAACTAGAATAGTGATTTGAAAATGCAAAAACCCCCAAAATGACTTTTTGAAAAACCCCAAATTTTGTAATCTCCCAAGCTCCTCTTCCGATAATAATTTATCCTACAAACTATATGGTTGGAGGATTTTTTTTACGGGCAACAACTTATCCAACTACTATAATTTGTTAAAAGACCAAACCATTCCCATAACAACTATTTAAAATTTTGTTATTTTATTTAAAATATCCACCTAAAAAGACCATGACAAGAAATGGAGTACAAAATCCCTCAAGTAACACACATAGCTCAATTGGAAAAAAACTAGCCAGATTTCTAGTAGGTCTCAGGTTCAAATCTCCTAGATAGATAGTGTTAGCCCATTTTTCTAGTCATTGCAAAATCCCAGGAAAATGGCCTTTTTCCCTACAGTCTTTGTTTTATTGTCTCTACCCAGCTTGCAGTCTCAGTTTTAACTTGTAGATGATCCGTGTGTGTTTCATGTTGTACACTCTTGGCCCCGTGCTCTTTAGTGTGTCACCTTGCTCCAACCCAGGCCGCATCCTCTTAAATCGCAAAACCCAAAAAGTTTTTCAAGTCCTAAGGTTCGCGGGAAGCAGTGTTGAAATTCTACCATAGTGTCGAAAACCCACAGTGTTTTCAAAAACCCATGATGTTTTCAGCTTCCCTGCTATCTTTCAGTCTGTCGATATTCCTGTGTGTTTTCAGTTTGTGTGAAAACCCTGTGTGTTTTTGTCCCCGCACTTCTGTCCTAATTATGGTGTTTTCTCTAACTGTGCAAGTCTGACATGGATGGTGGGTTTGGGATCTTTGTGATTGGCTGTTGCATGGCTGCATGTCAGACTTTTCTGACATGCGATCATGCGACTGCTTGCCACCTAGCTGTGTGGGTCCCAATTCTATTTAGCTACCTGGCGGTCTACTCAGTCTTAAGTGTGCAAGTGTGATCAAAGGTGGGACCTAGTTTCCAGATTGGGCAGAGGGTCCTGATGTGTCGAAGCATCAATGGTTGTTGTTAAAGCATGAAGGATTTGTCAAGGCTATGTGCATTTTTGACAACCATTCGATCCTTCGAAAGGGTGAGGCTTCTTTGGAGTGGTCCTGAAGGCAGACATGTGGCAACCTGTGATTAGCTGTCGCATGATCGCATAGCTCAGTTTTTGGCTATGTGATCATGCGACCGCTTGCCATGTGTCCTTGAGGCCCGTTGGTGGAAAGGGGTGTGGTCCCAGTGTGACATGTCTACGCAAGTGGAGGTTTCTTATTGGTCAACATGGATGTGCTCAAGAGTGGGGCCATTGTCAGAAGGGTTTGTGACAAGGATAGATCTAATAGTCGGTGTAAGTTCTCATGCGATTTGTCAAAGCCATGATATCTTACACCAGCTATTCATTTTCAAAGGCTTATGGAAGGTGGGTCCTATGCCAGTGACTGGGCATGGATTAGCGAATGGTTTAGTGACATGTGGCTTCGGGCAGGCCTAGTTGGAGTCTAGTGTTTGGAAGTCCTGATAAAAAAGGTGGCAGTGCCGATAAGATGTAGTCTTGTCAAGCATTCACGAGAAGATTTGGCGATTCGCTAGTTTGTCTAGCAACTTGGCGAACAACAGTCATGGAGTCGCTAGATTTTTAGCGAAAGGTGCAAAATATTTCATGAATTGGCAAAAGTTCTTTGGTTGCCAGTTTGCTAGATATATGGGGCCGGTGTTTGCAGTGTGATGAAGGGTGCTCCCCTTAATACATAACAGAAATAGAGAAACAACAACAATATGCAAGAACAAAAAATTGGCTTCTTATTATCTCCACAAATATGGAATTACAAACTTTCAGAATTACAATATGCAAAGCCACATGGGCATTCCCTTACAATAATCTGTAGGACAAAGCCTCGAACTATTACCCAAATCTACTACCCAGAACTATTCTGAACTGCCTAAGACAATAATGCAGCCTTCCTTATATAGGCAATTTTCCACCGCTTGGAAGGTTCCAAAATTTTAGCCAATAAGGCCGAGCAAACTTAGAAGTAATTTATTTTACATTTTATTACATCATAGTCGGCTCAAGATAACCTTTGAAACCTGAACAGAAATTTTGAAGAAAATTATTTTTCGCCATTTGACCTCATCCGGGGCCTCTAAAGCCTTCAAAACTGAGTTCAAAGTTTATGTACCCTGCTGCCAATACCAAAAATCTTCAATATCTTCCAATATACACTTGATCGGGAAATGAAACTTTACTGGAAGACTTATATGACCAAAATGAACCTCCAAGAAAGAAATTAGATCATTCTGAGCACAGACAAAAATTACCAAAAATAGTAAATTTCCATAAATAGCAGCTCTGCATAGGATAGCCCTTATTGAATTCAAAAATAGAAATATTTTTTGGTTGATGCAAGATTGCTCTTACACCCAGGATGCTCCTGCATCAGACACCCAGGGTAATTTGAGAAGTGACCTTGTCATGACTCAGGGGTGCAGAGGAAAACCAAGATGGCTAACCTCCTCCTTTGTCAGCCATGATGAATCTTCAACAGGTCATCCTTTCCACTTGACCAAATATTCTTCATATGTCCTGTTCCTTGTGCTTCTGCCAACACGACTGTCCAGTATATCTTTGATCTCCTTAGTGTCTGAACTAGTTGCTGGAATATTCCACTATGTTGCTGCAACCTCATCTTCAACACCTCCTTCGTGATACTTTGTCAAATCTGAAATGTTAAACACTGGTGAAATATTCAGCTCACTAGGCAATTCTACCTCATATGCATTTCCTAAATCATGCTTCTTCAGTATCTTACATGGCCCAAACTTCTTCATTTTCAGCTTGTTATATGTACCAACTGGAAACCGCTCCTTCCGCAAATGAACCATGACTTCATCTCCAACCTGAAATTCCTTATACCTCCTTTTCTCATCTACCTTAGCCTTATACTATGCGTTCATCTTGGTAATATGCTTCCTCACCTCCCCATGGATGTTCTTCAAGTGTTCTACAAAATCCGCAGCTTCAGCACTACTTATTTCTCCTTTATCTATCTTCCTTAATTCAGATGCATTTCTTGGACTACTTCCATATACAATCTAGAATGATGATTTACCAGTGCTCCTATTGATAGAATTATTGTATGCAAATTTTGCCTGTGGTAAAATCAAATCCCACCCTGTTGGCTTATCTCCAACCAAGCATCTCAGCAGATTTCCCAAACTTCTATTCACCACCTCTGTCTGTCCATCAGTCTATGGATGATGTGATGAGCTGAACTTCAAATCTGTCTTCAACTTCTTCCACAATGTCCGCCAAAAATATCCAACAAACTTACTATCTCGATCTGAAACTATGGTCTTTGGCAAGCCATGTAGTCTCACCACTTCTCTGAAAAATAATTCTGCTACATGAACAGCATCATTAGTCTTCTTGCAGGGAATGAAATGTGCCATCTTTGAAAATCTGTCAACCACCACAAAAATTGAATCATGTCCCCGCTGAGTCTTCAGTAAACCAAGAACAAAGTCCATACTGATATCATCCCAAGGCTTCTCTGGTACAGGTAGTGGCTGATACAACCTTATATTCTACTTCACTCCTTTCGCCATCTGACATACCTGCAACTCTGTATAAAATTCTTCACATCTTGCTGTAACTGTGGCCAATAATAATTCTCACTAACCAAACCAAGGGTTTTATCATGACCAAAATGTCCAGCCAATCCTCCACTATACTTCTCCTTGATGAGATTATCCCTCATAGAACTTCGTGGAATGCACAACTGACTCCCTCTGAATAGCATACCATCTTGGATGATAAAATCTAGCCATTTCATCCTGTCTAGAGTAACAGGTTTTGTACAAGCTTTCCAAGCTTCACCAAAATTAGGATCCTCTGGATACAAATTCTTGAGTTCCTTGAACCCAACCACTTCAATCTACATTTCTGTCAGCAATAGTTGCCTTCTGCTAAGAGCATCTGCAACCCTATTAGACTTTCCACTCCTGTGTTTCAAAACAAATGTATAACTCTGCAAAAACTCAACCCATTTCAAATGCCTTTGATTCAATTTTCCTTGAATATTTAAATATTGCAAAGCTTGATGATCAGTATACAAAACAAACTCTTTAGGAAGCAGATAGGGTCTCCACTTCTTTAATGCCTGAACTATAGCATAACATTCTTGATCATAAATAGAATATTTCCTCTTGGCATCATTTAACTTCTCACTGAAATAAGCAACAGGTTTACCTTCTTGGCTCATAAAAGCTCCTATTGCAGTACCACTAGTATCACAATCTACTTGAAACACCTTATTAAAATCTGGAAGTGCTAAAACAGGTTGTTCTGTAACTTTTTGTTCCAACAATTGAAAACTCTTTTCTACCCCATTAGTTCACTTAAACTCTTTTCTATCCCCTCTCATTGTTTCAGTCAAGGGTCCACAAATACTACTAAAATTTCTGATAAACTTTCTGTAAAAGCTAGCTAGCCCTTGAAAAGATCTTACCTCAGTAGCACTCCTTGGAGTAGGCCATTCAAGGATAGCCTGTACCTTCTTTGGGTCCATTTTTAGACCTTCTCCTGAAACTACAAACCCGAAATACACCAACTCTTTCTTCACAAAACTGCACTTCTTCAAATTAATCAACAATTTCTCTTCTCTCAACTTCTCAAATACCATACGAATATGCATCATATGCTCATCCAATGTCTTACTAAAGATCAAAATATCATCTAGGTAAACAATGACAAACTTACCCATAAATTCTTTCAGAACCTCATTCATGAGCCGCATGAAAGTGCTCGGTGCATTGGTTAGCCCAAAAGGCATGACTAACCACTCATACAGTCCTTCCTTTGTCTTGAAGGTGGTCTTTCATTCATCTCCTTCTCTGATCTGAATCTGATGATATCCACTTTTCAGATCTATCTTTGAAAAATACACAGCTCCACTCAAACAGTCCATAATATCATCCATTCGTGGCAATGGAAACCTGTACTTGATTGTGATCTTGTTTATTGCCCTAGAATCTGTACACATCCTCTATTCTCCATTTTTCTTTGGTGCTAATACCGCTGGTACAGCACAGGGACTCAGACTCTCACTGATCAATCCTTTCTATAATAGTTCATGTACTTGTCTGTTCAACTCCTCACTTTCTACATGTGTCATTCTGTGTGCTGCCTTATTCGGCAAACTCACTCCTGGGATCAAGTCCATCTGGTGACTGATCTTCCTGACTAGTGGTACTCCATCAAACACGTTATCGGATACAATATCCTGAAACTCATTCAACAAATCTGCAACTTCTACAGAAACATCTTCTACTTCCTCTTTACTAGCTTTTGGAATTAAAGCAAAACATACATGCTCATGCCTCATACCATCTAAGAAATTTCTTCCATCAACAAAAGTTATCCTTGCATTACCACATACCTTTTCTTGAGTCTCCTTTAATGGTTTTAGCTTATGTCGCACTCCATCCTTTGTCAGGGAATAGGTATTCGCATGACCATCATGTACAACATATCTGTCAAACTGCCATGGTCTACCCAACAACATATGACATGCATCCATAGATATAATATCACACAATACCTCATCTTGGTATCCGCCAATCTTGAACTTCACTAGGCATTGTTCATTGACCATGACCTTGTGGTCATCTTGTACCCAGGCAATCCGATATGGATGTGGGTGTTTCTATCTCTTGAGCTTCAAATTTGTCACCATCTCTTTTGACACCAAATTGTCAGTGCTTCCACTATCAATGATCACATCACAACATTTACCTTCACACTTGCACCTGGTACGAAATAGGCTCCTCCTTTGCTTAGGTTCATTCTCACCACTCAATAGGACTCTTCTGTTAATCAACGTTTCTCCTCTTTCAGCATCTTCAAAATTTGATGATCTGGCATCTTCATCTACATCTGCAACTCTGGCTTGGCCTTCATTTCTCTTGTCTGTTCTGCCTTGGTGCTGAGGACATTCAAATGCCCTATGACCTTCTTCTCCACAGTGAAAACATGATCCACGGAAGCCTCCTCTTCCAGATCCTTGTCCTCTTCCTCTTCCTCTCTGATCTCTATTACTCTGATCTTGAAAATGATTGGAATTATTTCGTCTTTGATTCTGACTGCTACTGGCCTCATCCTTCTTTTTTGGATCTTCATTTCGGCCACCATATGACCGTCTGCCAGATCTTCCACCATGACCTCTTCCATTTTGTTTGCTCTCAAACTTCTTGTTCAGCTTTTCCTCTACTTTTAGGGCAAACTGGTATGCCTCCTCAATACTATTCATTCGAACCAGATTCAACTCCTCCTGAATGCTTGGCCTTAACCCATTAAGGTATCGGGCAACTTTCTCGTTATCAGCTTCTGCATGGCCTGTTCTGATGAGCAGTCGATAGAACTCCTCTATATACTCCCGAACAGATCTTCCTGCTTGCTTCAAACTTTGCATTTTCTTTAGTAGGTCAAGCTCATAATCAATAGGAATGAACTGTCGCTTCAATTTATCCACCATCCGATCTCATCTTTTGATTTTATCTTTCCCTCTTCTATTTCGCTCCAATTGAATGTCTTGCCACCAGATCTTCACATGACCTTTCAGTCTGGCCTTCGCAAATTTGACCCTATCAGGATCCTCAACATCTTCATACTCAAAATATTTATCACATTCATTGATCCAGTCAATCAATTCTTCTGGGTTAAGATTTCTAGAAAATGTAGGAACCTCAATCTTAGGTCTTTTCCCAATCTTAGAAATGGCCTGAAAAAGTCTTTCTTCCTCCTGGTTCACAATTTCGACTTCTCCTTCTTGATATTATTCTTCGGCTTCATCCTCACTTTCATCTCTGACATTAAGATTCATTCCTCTATGAATCTCTTCTTGCAATGCTCGCACTTGTCTCTGCAGCTCTCTAACCTCAGGTGTTACAACACCAGCTCTTCCGCCACGTTCCCTTCATGGAGGCATTTTCATGATGCGCGCTGAAACCCTAGCCACGGTCCTGGTGCAAACTGCCTCACAGTCGGTGATCTATTTACACACTCAAGAACTCCTGCTCTGATACCACTTGATGAAGGGTGCTCCCCTTAATACATAACAGAAATAGAGAAACAACAACAATATGCAAGAACAGAAAATTGGCTTCTTATTATCTCCACAAATGTGGAATTACAAACTTTCAGAATTACAATATGCAAAGCCACATGGGCATTCCCTTACAATAATCTGTAGGACAAAGCCTCGAACTATTACCCAGATCTACTACCCAGAACTATTCTGAACTGCCTAACACAATAATGCAGCCTTCCTTATATAGGCAATTTTCCACCGCCTAGAAGGTTCCAAAATTTTAGCCAATAAGGCCGACCAAACTTAGAATTATTTTATTTTACATTTTATTACATCATAGTCAGCTCAAGATAACCTTTGAAACCCGAACAGAAATTTTGAAGAAAATTATTTTTCACCATTTCAGGTGGCCCAACTTCCGAAGACCATAAGTCATCACCAGTTGACCCGATCAGCTATTATAACCCCATTTTAGAAATGCCATGAAGCGCTCTACAGGCTTGACCCACGCAAGCGCTCATCACCCAAATTTTTGACCTCATCCGGGGCCTCTAAAGCCTTCAAAACTGAGTTCAAAGTTTCTGTACCCTGCTGCCAATACCGAAAATCTTCAATATCTTCCAACATGCACTTGATCTGGAAATGAAACTTTACTGGCAGACTTATATGACTAAAATGAACCTCCAAGAAAGAAATTAGATCATTCTGAGCACAGACGAAAATTACCAAAAATAGTAACTTTCCATAAATAGCAGCTCTGCATAGGATAGCCCTTATTGAATTCAAAAATAGAAATATTTTTTGGGTGATGCAAGATTGCTCTTACACCCAGGATGTTCCTGCATCACAGTGATAGGGTGGCAACCTCATGGCTTGTCATGTGTTCACATAGCCCAGGTTTCATCTATGCGAACATGCGACCGCTGTTGGTCATCGTGATTGCGGAGTTGTGTGGGTCCACAGTGCCATGTTGTTGATGTGCCTATTTTTCATTCACCGAGGGATTTATGAGGTGGCCGAAGACTTTTCTAGGTGGTTTGTGATGGCATTGCACAATTAAGGAGACTGCGGTCACATGATCGCAAAGGTTAGTTTGGTGCTTTGTGATCATGCGACCAAGCATAATTTGGAGCCTGTTTCCTATGGTGGTGAATTATGAATGCATGGTTGTGTGACTATGGGTGAACGGTCAAGAAACTTAAGGCCCGTGAATTGCATGGTGGCCATTGAGATTCAAATTTAAATTTTTGTGAACTTCTAGTGCCAGAAAGTACTAAAATTTATGGAATTCATTGCAGATTAGACCCTATTCGGTGAGAAATGACTGGCTTTCCATTTGCGGTGTGGTCCAGGGTGTTGTTGGATCATTTACAGGGCTTGTACCATGGTGGTTGTATGCTCAAGCCTTGTTGCAGGGTGTCCTTTTGAGCCTAGTTTTGTGATCCCTTGTACTTGCAGAGAGGATTTTCATGATTAGGGATCAGTTCTAGTTTCCTATGTTTCCCACCCCTATAATAACTTTTTAGACCATTTCCAGCAGGTTGGGTGGTTGAGACCCTGACCCTAGCTGCCTAAAGCTTGTGGCATCCAATCTTGAGGATCCCAAGGCAGCTAGTGGTATAAGTTGCAAAATTTTGGATTTTGTAATGGTTCCAAAATCTTATTTCTTTTGGTCCCTAGTTTTTGACTATAATATACAAATAGAGGTCTGATTTGGTACCTTTTTCTCATCTTGGTGTCATGCCAATTGTATGTTGATCCTGATTGTGTTAAGGAAAACATTCTTGAATCCCAATCTTGTATCTTATGTATGTCTTCTTTCTTGTCTCTGAGCTCATATATGTTAATGTCACAAAGTGTGTTAATGTATGGTAAACAAAGAGTATTTTGATTTCATCTTTGAGTTTCTAACAAAGTTAGGATTAAAGCCTTCTAGGTGAATTCAGTGAGTTTGCAGCCAGGTATAGAATTTGATGTCCTTGTGCTTGAGGGAAAGGGGTAATAGGCAAAGCACTTACCCTAGTTTCCATTGTGTTTGACTTAAGGTATTTAGTTGAAGCATACGGTTGGGTGACTCTTAGCCCTTGGATAAGGCACTAGTCCTTTCTTTTGAAGTCATGGTTAAAAACCACACAAACATAAACATTCATTTGATAAACTTTTTATAGATTTGTGTTGAGCATTGTGTGCATCATTTTGAGACTCCTTCGAAGAAGTGAGTCAAGGGTACACTTGCCTGAGCATTGAGGCTCAAAGTGTAGAAGGATCCTTTGATCCTTATCAGTTGGCCCTCTTCCTTGTGGACTTTGGAGTGGTGATAGAGTCAGGATTTTATTTATATTATCCATCAAAGTGTAAATCTATAAGTTGAAGATCAAAGAGAATAATCCACAACCAACAGATAGTTTTACCAAAAGAGCTTCCTTTTTACTTTCTTATTATTTTTATTTAATAAACTTTATTTAAACATCAAAGAGGTCATTATACAAGCAAGTAAAAACACATAAGTAATAATATGTATATATTCATAGATATATATGTGCACACCCACATATAAACATACATATATTTATGTACATTCAATTATAATATAGATATAAAATATATTCTTACAAGAGTAAATCCAACTTACAACTTAAATTTCAAGAAAAACATAATAACACAACACACAAATCTCCAAATAAGGTAACCTCTTAAACAGGAACGTAAATCCACAGGAATTCCTTGAAGGCGCACTCAAGGCTGTGTAGCCAAGTGGAGTCGATGCCTGGTACCTGCATCGTGCAACACCAACTGATATATATATATATATATATATGCACAAAAAGTGACAAATAAAGAGGGAGAGTGCAACATTGTGTGGATCTCCTATAGAAGTAACTAGAACTATCTCTCCTCATCCTACACTCACAACAAATAGTGTAATCATCAAAAGATAGTGAGATTAGTAGGGATAGATCCATCATAAACATAAATATATAAATCAAGTATGAATCATTCACAAATAGTATTTTCCTACACATATATATACAACATTTCATGTCAAATCATTTATGTGGCTCATGAACCAATGCACCGATCACTTTCATGCGGCTCATGAACGAGGTTCTGAAAGAATTTCTAGGTAAGTTTGTCATTGTTTACCTAGATGATATTTTGATTTTTAGTAAGACATTGGATGAGCATATGATGCATATTTGTATGGTATTTGAGAAGTTGAGAGAAAAGAAATTGTTGATTAATTTGAAGAAGTGCAGTTTTGTGAAGAAAGAGTTAGTGTATTTGGAATTTGTAGTTTCATCAGAAGGTCTAAAAATAGACCCAGAGAAGGTACAGGCTATCCTTGAATGACCTACTCCAAGGAATGCTACTGAGGTAAGATCTTTTCATGGTCTAGCTAGCTTTTACAGAAAGTTCATCATAAATTTTAGTAGTATTTGTGGACCCTTGACTGAAACAATGAGAGGGGATAGAAAATAGTTTAAGTGGACTAATGGGGCAGAAAAGAGTTTTCAATTGTTGAAACACAAAGTTACAGAACAACCTGTTTTAGCACTTCTAGATTTTCAAGGTGTTTCAAGTAGATTGTGATGCTAGTGGTACTGCAATAAGAGCTATTATGAGCCAAGAAGGTAAACCTGTTGCTTATTTCAGTGAGAAGTTAAATGATGCCAAGAGAAAATATTCTATTTATGATCAGAAATTTTATGCTATAGTTCAGGCATTAAAGAAGTGGAGATATTATCTGCTTCCTAAGGAGTTTGTTTTATATACTGATCATCAAGCTTTACAATATTTGAATAGTGAAGGAAAGTTGAATCAGAGGCATTTGAAATGGGTTGAGTTTTTGTAGAGTTATACATTTGTTTTGAAACACAAAAATGGAAAGTCTAACAGGGTTGCATATGCTCTTAGCAGAAGGCAACTATTGCTGATAGAGATGTAGATCGAGGTGGTTGGGTTCAAGGAACTCAAGAATTTGTATCCAGAGGATCCAGATTTTGGTGAAGCTTGGAAAGCTTGTACAAAATCTATTACTCTAGATAGGATGAAATGGTTGGATTTCATCATCCAAGATGATATGCTATTTAGAGGGAGTCAGTTGTGCATTTCACGAAGTTCTATGAGAGAGAATCTCATCAAGGAGAAGCATAGTGGAGGATTGGCAGGATATTTTGATCATGATAAAACCCTTGCTTTGGTTAGCGAAAATTATTATTGGCCACAATTATAGCAAGATGTGAAGAAGTTTGTACAGAGTTGTAGAGTATGTCAGATGGAAAAAGGAGTGAAGTAGAATACAGGGTTGTATCAGCCATTACCTATACCAGAGAAGCCTTGGGAGGATATCAGTATGGACTTTGTTCTTGGTTTACCGAGGACACAGTGTAGACATGATACAATTTTTGTAGTAGTTGATAGATTTTCAAAGATGACACATTTCATTCCCTGCAAGAAGACTAATGATGTTGTTCATGTAGCAGAATTATTTTTCAGAGAAGTAGTGAGACTTCATGGTTTGCCAAAGATCATAGTTTCAGATCGGGACACTAAGTTTGTTGGATATTTCTGGCATACATTGTGGAAGAAGTTGAAGACATATTTGAAGTTTAGTTCATCACATCATCCACAGACTGATGGACAGATAGAGGTGGTGAATAGGAGTTTGGGAAATTTACTGAGATGTTTGGTTGGAGATAAGCCAACAAGGTGGGATTTGATTTTACCACAGGTAGAATTTGCATACAATAATTCTGTCAATAGGAGCACTGGTAAATCACCATTCCAGATTGTATATGGAAGTAGTCCGAGAAATGCATCTGAATTAAGAAAGATTGATAAAGGAGAAATAAGTAGTGCTGAAGCTGAGGATTTTGCAGAACACTTGAAGAACATCCATGAGGAGGTGAGGAAGCATATTACCAAGATGAATGTGTAGTATAAGGCTAAGGCAGATGAGAAAAGGAGGCATAAAGAATTTCAGGTTGGCGATGAAGTCATGGTTCATTTGTGGAAGGACCGATTTCCGGTTGGTACATATAACAAGCTGAAAATGAAGAAGTTTGGGCCATGTAGGATACTGAAGAAACATGATTCAGGAAATGCATATGAGGTAGAATTGCCTACTGAGCTGAATATTTCACCAGTGTTTAACATTTTAGATTTGACAGAGTATCATGAAGGAGGTGTTGAAGATGAGGTTGTAGCAGCACAGTGGAGTATTCCAGCAACCAGTTCAGATATCAAGGAGATTGAAGACATACTAGACAGTCATGTTGGCAGAAGCATAAGGAACAGGACATATGAAGAGTATTTGGTCAAATGGAAAGGATGGCCTATTGAAGATTCATCATGCCTAACAAAGGAAGAAGTTAACCGTCTTGGTTTTCCTCTGCACACCTGAGTCGTGACAAGGTCACTTCTCAAATTACCCCGGGTGTCTGATGCAGGAGCATCCTGGGTGTAAGAGCAATCTTGTATCACCCCAAATCTAAAAAAATAATTATTTTTTATATTCAATAAGGGCTATTTTGTGCAGAGCTACTATTTATGGAAAGTTACTATTTTTGGTAATTTTTGTATGTGCTCCAGAATGATTTCTTTCTTGGAGGTTCATTTGGTCATATAAGACTCCCAGTAAAGTTTCATTGCCCGATCAAGTGGTATATTGGAAGATATTGAAGATTTTTGGTATTGGCAGCAGGGGTACATAAACTTTGAACTCAGTTTTGAAGGCTTTAGAGGCCCCGGATGAGGTCAAATGGCGAAAAATAATTTTCTTCAAAATTTCTCGTTCAGGTTTCAAAGGTTATCTTGAGCCGACTATAATGTAATAAAATGTAAAATAAAATAATTCTAAGTTTGGTCGGCCTTATTGGCTAAAATTCTTGAACCTTCCCAGGTGGTGGAAAACTGCCTATATAAGGAAGGTTGTATTATTGTCTTAGGTAGTTTAGAATAGTTCTGGGTAGTAGATCTGAGTATTGACTCAAGGCTTTGTCCTACAGAATATTGTAAGGGAATGCCCATGTGGCTTTGCATATTGTAATTCTGAAAGTTGTAATTTCACATTTGTGGAGATAATAAGAAGCCAATTTTCTGTTCTTCGCATATTATTGTTGTTGTTTCTCTATTTCTGTTAAGTGTTTGTGGGTATTAAGGGGGAGCACCCTTCATCATATATATATATATATGTATGTATATATATGTATGTATGTATCTATATATATATATGTATGTATATATATATATATATATATACATATATATATATATATATATATATATATATATATGTATATAGATATATATCTATATATGTATATATATATATATATGTATATATATGTATGTATATGTATTATATATATACATATATATACATAATATATATACTATATATATATATATATCTATCTATCTATATATATAGATATGTATATATATATATATATATATATATATATACATATACATATAACATATATATATATATATATATATATATATATATATATATATAATATAATATATATATTATATATATATATATATATATATATATATATATACTATTATATATATAGCTATATAATATACCTATATAATACTATATATATATATATATATATATACTATATATATTACTATATACTATATTATATATATATATATATATATATATATAATATATATATATATATTATATATATATATATATATATATATATATATGTATATATATATATATACATATATATATGTATATATATAATATATATACATATATATATATATATATATATATATATATATATATATATATATATATATATATATATATATATATTTATATATG